>ML780133.1:429591-454187 GCA_009831015.1 Picea engelmannii | reverse complement strand
TGTCAAGTACACAACACAACTTAAACAAAAAAAAAAAAAATTGGTACCACTTTTCTTTAAGCTTGGCAACTAGATTTTTTGCATCTTAATTTTGATGATTTCTTGCATATCATTTAGTTATGAAAGTGTTTTTTTATTTTGAGTATTTTCCTTTGAGAAAATCATTTTTTTCCCCAAAGAAACTTTTCTTAAAAAAATTCAAAATTGTCTTTTACATTATCGCAAATATTTTCCTTCTTCTGTGACACAAATGTTTCCTTTACATGTCACAAATACTTTCCTTTCCTTGTGATATAAATGTTTCTTTCATGTATCACACATAAAACATTTTTAGGTCAAATATATCGCATCACAAGGAAGTTTTCTTATGTGCAATACATCGCACTGTTCAAAATTTTCATCATCATGACAAAAGGAAAACATCTTTAGAATTAGAATTTTTTTCAAAAAACTTGGCCAAAACTTCCTTTTGCATCTTCCAAAACTTTGTTTCTTTGCACCATTTCGCACCAAAAGTTACTTTACCTGTCATTCATCGCATCAAAACAAATTTTAATTTTCTATGATGTATCACACCTCATCTAGTTTTTGTCACAACATATTTCATATTCACAAAGTTCTCTCTCATGTGACACATCGCATCATTGCAAATTTTTCTTTATCGCAACAAAGGAAAACTTAGAAAAAATTCCATTTTTTTTCCAAAACTTCTATTTCACATTACCCAAAATTTTTATCCCTTGATATGTATAACATTCAAAGTTTGTTTCCCCACAAAACGAAACATCACAGAAAATATTATTTTCAAGTGACACAAAAGTTTCATCCCTTGCGATGTATCACACTTGAATTTTGTTTTCTCATGAAATGTCGCATTGCCTCAAACAATATTTCCCTACAACATATCACATCATCTAAAAGTTTCCTTTCATGTGACATATTGCATTGCACAAAATATTGTTTTTGCGCGATAGGAAATTTTCTCCTTCATGGTGTTTCATGTGACTTATAAACTACCTTTGTTTAATGGTGATAGGCAATAGGCTTCTTGTTTGATTATTGAATTGTTTGTGTGAGTCATGTTTGAGTCTGGAAACCCTCCCATCCTATAAATGCATGTGTCTAGTCTATCCATGTCAATGCATGATTAATCGCACAAGCTTCAAGTTATTTTATTTCTTTGTTTTTTTCTCTCATATAAAAAATACTATTTTTCTCCATAAATAATATTAGTATGAAATAATTATTTAAATACAAAATCTCATCTATCTCCTTCTTCTCGCCATGACCAAAATCATGGGCCTAATTGGCATGACGTTGGTTTTGAACGACACAGACGATGAATATAAAGAGTGGGTGTGTGAGTGATATTTGATTTTGGAAACCCTTCCATATCGTCAAGGCATACAAACAGTCTATCCATGTCAAATCTCGGTGCATACAGAAAAATTTTGAAAAAATTTCAACGTTGGCCCCATTCATGGGTCATTGTTGCCCATCATGTACTCTAGCCCTAGTACAATGTCTTTTAATAGTTGTTTCCTTTAAAATTCGACCAAGAAAATTAAAACTAAATGAGGATGAGATGGGTCAATATATAGAGTGGGTGTAATATTTGAGTCTGGAAACCCTTCCATATCGTCAAGGCATGAGAATAATCTATCCATGTCAAATTTCAGTGCATACAGAAATATTTTGAAATAATTTCAATGTTGGCCCCATTCACACATTATTGCTTCCCATAATGTACTGATCTATCCCTAATACAATGTCTTGTATGTGTTTCCTTTAAAATATGATTGAGATGCACGTCCTCGCGTCTACTAGTACTACAAGGGCATCCAATAACATTGATAAAGAAGTACTTGATTAATTGCACAAGCTTCAAGTTATTTTATGTCTTTGTGTTTTTCTCTCATCTAAAAAGTACTCTTTCACTCCATAAATAATATTAGTATGAAATCATTATTTAAATTCGAAATCTCATCTATCTCCTTCTTCTTGCCACGACCAAAATCATGGGCCTCATTGGCATGATGTTGGTTTTGAATGACACAAACGATGAATATAAAGAGTGGGCGTGTGAGGGATATTTGAATATGGAACCCATCCCATATCGTCAAGGAATACAAACAGTCTATCCATGTAAAATCTCGATGCATACATAAAAAATGTGAAAAAAATTCAACATTGGCCCCATTCACAAGCCATTGTTAGTCATCATGTACTCTATCCCTAATACAATGTCTTTTAATAGTTGTTTCCTTTAAAATTCGACTAAGAAAATTAAAATGAAGCAAGGATGATATAGGTCGATATATAGAGTGGGTTTGTGAGTAATATTTGAGTCTGGAAACCCTTCCATATCGTTAAGGCATGTGAATAGTCTATCCATTTCAAATAAATCCATCCCCAGTACAATGGCGTTTAGTTGTACTCTATCCCTAGTACAATGTATTTTAGTTGTTTCCTTTAAAATATGATCAAGACACATGACGTCCCCGCATCTACTGTTGCAGGGGAATGAAATAACGTCGATAAAGAAGTACTTGATTAATCACACAAGCTTCAATATCAATTATTTATTGTCTTTGTTTTTTTCTCTCATCTAAGTACTCTTTTGCTCCATAAAGAATATTAGTACAAAATCATTATTTAAATACAAAATATCATGGGTTGATAGATAGAGTGGGTTTGTGAGTGATCTTTGAGTATAAATATGAATTAATGAGCTTCTCTTGGTTTGAATAATAATTTATTCTCTACTAAACAAGGCCAACCACATGAAGGTGGAAGCTCATATGGCCCCTCCCCCCCCCTCACATCACTCTTAATTCCTCAGTGCCCAATCTATAAAATAGAAAATAAAAAAACAACAACATAGTAATCATGCATAGAAACTACCGAAACAAAAATGAAATAAAACTTAAAAACATGTAATTAACCCACATAAAAAATTATTTAAAGAGAATAATTCATACAAATTAAAATATCTAGTTATGTACCTCATCCAATGCAACATTTGTATCATCCTTATTTTGTATCTCCTTGATCATCCAACTTGACATCTGTATCAGCATCCGGTTTAGAAACAATGTTGAAAGGATTGATGATATTAGATGTATCATCATCAATTCCATTTTTGATCATGTTTTCATTCATATCATCATCAACAACTGATGCATTGTCTCCTACACCTGGTTCATCTTCTCCATCTTCTTCATTTGTCGACCCATATTCTCCCTGCTCTAGCTCTACATCATCTTCTTCATCTACAATATACTTTATTGGCCTTCCTCTTGGATCATATATAACAACAAATGACCAATCCTTATTACCTAGAACCTTAAAGTAAAAGACTTATTCACATTGACTTGGAAAAACATAGCGGTCATTTTCTTTTTCAAAAACCGTTGTTTTAATCATCAGAAATCCATTGGCATGTTGAATAACAATTATTTCCTCATCATGTTCATGCATTCATAACCTATACCATTTGACATCAAACAAAAACAATTTGAAGGAATTAAATTCACACTCAATTATATCATTCAAAAACCCATAATATCTATTTTCAAATTCTCGAGGATGTGTGTCCTAGAGGAAATATTAGTGACCTGTAATACTGCATTTATCCCACTATCAAAAGTTTGTCTGGTTTCATACCACTATTTGATGCGAAATTTATGACCATTGCACCACATAGCCTTGTGGCGTTTCAACTGCAATATGCCAGACACGTAAAAGATGTATTTTCAATTAATAATAAACAAATTTATATAAATTGGAAAGTAGAATATGAAAAAAACACACCTACAGACATATTAGTGTAATATAAAATAACTGAATAAAATGGGTGAATTTTCTTCCCTTTCCATATTTCAAACATATGCTAAATCTATCTCCCTCTATGTAACATAAGAATCTCCATTACGACGAGCTTCTCTAACCAATTCAGATAGTTATTTCCATGATAACATACCTCCATGACGTTGTTTACATCTATCAATCCATACCTTCATCTATTCAATATTGTTTCCAATGTATAAACGTAGTGCATCCCAACCTTGAGCAATTGGCCGATCAAAAAATTACAATTCACCAATATTAAATATTAGTTATAACCATGGTAAATATTAATAAATGATGAAAGGATAAATATTAAATGAGTATGATCATATATACAAAAAAATGAAAACTTATGTTTATTACAAATATCCACAATTTAAATATTACCTCTCACCTTCTTCATTGTACCTTTCCCCAACAGCTGCTCCTCTTCAAATTTTTTGATGGAGTTCACATCCCAAATGCAATCCACTGCATGCATAGCTTGCACTACTAATTTAGGAAGATACTGAATAATATACACCATGGATTCATATACCATATATCCCTCCACCATAGAACCCTCAAGACGTTCTCTTTGTCTAACCAAAGATTTCAATGATTTCAAGTGCCTCTCCACCATCCACATTTACCTTGTGTGTACAGGTCCACACATTTCAATCTCCTCAACTCAGTGTATGAGGTATTGTTATTATGCATTGAAAAATGTTGGAGGTAGATACTTCTTCATTTCACACATTAGCCGAGAAATTTCTCTCTTCCAATACTTTATATCATCTTCATGGATTTCTTCCAATGACAACCATCTACAGATCATGATGCAAGAAAATAACATGTTTCAACAAAACATAATACATATTACATTACAAGTAAAACACATGTCATTAAGTACAACAAAAAAATGATTTTTTTTCATATATATTGCAGCTACTTACCTCATGTCTTTTCCAAGATCATATATAACTTGTTTGACTTTGTTTTCAAATTCGTTTGGGAGAGATAGAGGTAGAACATAATGTAACAATACAAACAAATCGTTACTTGTTTCAAAACTAGACAAAAAAAACAAAAATCTCAAAAAATGTATATGACCAATATATAAATATGAATACTAAAATTATTAATTACCTTAATGAAGGTATGCCAATCATGTGTTTTTATAGGACCAAATTCACCTTTCTTCGTTAAGATATTCTTTATGTTTGAACAAAAACCTGGGGGAAATTTAATTCTTTGAATGACCTCTTTTATACCATTGCTTTGATGCTCTGTTAATAACCATGGAAGATTATTTTGGTCTCCATCGCTATTTGACCATATCAATACATTTTGCATTGCATGATTGGCTTCTTGAATGTCATTACAAATTTTGACAATTTTTTCTTTATCCCTCCTGCCATCTATGATTCGCCATAATGTTTTTGTCACATTCTTCCCAATATGAATTGTATCAAACAAATGAACTATTTTTATCTCCTCATAGTAAGGAAACCTCATGAATTTAGTGGGATAACATTTCATTCCTCGTGGAAGCCCATTATTACTACCTTCACGACGACGACATTGATGAAGCATAAAAAAAATCAAAACATTATTTATCAAATAAGGTAAAATAAATTGAATAATTAAAATAAAATTTCAAAACATGATTCCATTTACGATACATAAACAAAATGTGTACCTAGGGGATTAATTATGTCATATTCCAACTTCCATAGGCGAGGTGTCATTCTTTGTGGTTTTAGTCCGATCGCTTGTTTCCCGTTGAAAAGATCTTTTTCAGTAGTACGATACTTATGGTTCTTAGAGAGGAAGTGTCTATACTCATCAAACACCTCATTTCCTAAAATTTTTGACCGATGAGATTTCATCTTAGGACCACAAAATGGACATGCAAATTTATCCTTTGTTTGAAAACCTACAACAAATGGATTAATGTGAATTATTAATATATGAAAGGATTATTTAAAAAACATGCATGATATATTAAATTAATTATATACTATTCAACCGTGCAATATGGAATGTTAAATGCCAAAAAAATGTGTTAGTCCTGGGGCATCATGAATTTTCCATAAAAGTATTCCACAACATCGAAATCTCTTCTCCCCAATTGGTTTACATATGACATACATAGTGATGCCCTCCCATAACTTTACTAGCTCATCGATAAGAGGTTCGATATACAGATTCATATATTTAACTTAGTACTTACCTAATTGTTTGAAATTACATGAAATTACTACCATGGTATGTATATATATGTAAATAAATAAATAAAAGATATTATGCAAAAAAAAGAGAAAAATAAAAAGTTTACATTCGAAAAATTAATGTAAACAAATACCTAGAACATTCATTGTCAACATTATGTGCTCCCTCTTTATTCACATCCAAGGAGGAATGTTATTATTGATAACAAAAATAGGCCACACTGAGTAAATATACTGAAGCTCTCCAAATGGATTAACATTGTATGTTTCCAATGAAAGCCTAACATTACAAGGTTCATCTGTAAATTCTGGCCATTTTGCAGCAATTTCCTTAAATGCATAACCATCTGCAAGCAGTCAAAGAACACCATATTCAATTCTCTTCCATGCATAGTAATCCATAAATTGTTCTATGTTTTGGCACCTGAACAATCGCTGCAAATGTGGAATTATAGGAATATGCCAGAGAACCTTTCGAGGAACCATTTTTGTTACTTGATCGGTTCGATATCTACTGATACCACATACTTGCAAGTGCGATGGCTAGAACGTCTCAATTCTGACGACTTTTGACTTTGTCAAATATTGGGTGATCATTGGGGGACGACAACTTAATTTCCACATCGTCGCAAGTGCAACACACATTTAATGTCGTTGTAAGAGTGACATCTTCTGAATGTCGTCTTTAATGCGACAATTTGAAAATCACATCACAAGTGCGACGATATCGGGCAATATGGAGAAACAAAATTAATTTTCCTCTATTTTTCAATAGTATGGCCAATTTTGTTCATAACGTCGCAATCAGATTGTATCAATTTTTCCAATGTGTAGTTGTGAGTCAAAAGAAGGTATTTTTGAATGGTTGGTCATGCCCTTTGGTTTGAAAAATGCTCCAACAACTTTCATGAGGATGATGTACGATATCCTGTGACATTTCACCAATACTTTTGTAGTGGTGTATATGGATGACATCCTCATCTATAACAAGACTTGGGTGGAGCACTTACAACATATTCAACAGGTTCTACACACCGTGCAGCAACACAATCTATATTCCAACTTGGAAAAATGTTCCTTCGGGATGGACATGATCCATTACCTAGGCTACATCGTTGATTATCATGGTATGCATGTGGATCCATCCAAGATCCAGGCCATCCGTGACTGGAGAACTCCAACCACACTCAATGAGATTCAAAGCTTCTTGAGCCTTGCCAATTTCTATTGCAGGTTCATGTTGGGATTCTTCCATATTGCATGGGCCCTCAACCAAGTAAACAGGGGTGTTGCTAAGGAAAAATTTGTGTGGGGATTGTCCCAACAAAAATCTCTTGATGATTTTAAACAGGGCTTGTGCTCATCCCCATTAATTTCATTACCGAACTTGCAACAACCCTTTGAGATCAAAATAGATGCTTCAGAATATGATGTGGCTACCATCCTCAGACAGCATGGCCACCCTGTTGCCTATAATAGTGAGACACTATCATATGTTGTCTATAAGTACCTTAGTTACGACAAAGAAATGTACTCCATTGTGCAAGCATGTCGCCAGTGGAGACATTACATTCTTGGGAAGGAGACAGTCATCCACACTAATCATAAGCCACTACAGTTCATGCAGACACAAATAAAATTGTAGAATGATCACCATCATAAGTGGTCCACATAATTGCAACAGTTCCACCTCAACATCAAGTATAAAACATGAAGTACCAACCGAGTCATTGATTTCCTCGATCGACCTCCAGTAAAGGAACTCACCACGGTGCTAGACTCTTGTAACCATGAGACCTCTGGATGGCCCCACCTCTATGAGATAGACCCTGACTTCACCACCACCTACCCAGTGTTCGGCACAAACTAAGTTGTCGCTGATTTCCATCTTCAGGGCGGATTGTTGTGCCATTTGGGGCATCTCTATGTTCAATCAAGTGAGTGAGAGAAGGTTATTTGGGAAGACCACTATAGTCGGGTGGCAGGACACTTCAACATAAAAAATATAGTGGCAGTGTTGCAGAAACATTTCTACTGACCGAAACTTCGGCAGGATGTCAACAAGTATATCAATTCTTGCACTGCTTGTGCTATTTCCAAATTGACCAATAAGAAACAGGGCATGTAAACCCCTCTTCCTAATCCTGACAGACCATGGGAATCCATCTCAATGGACTACATGTCAGGCCTTTCATCCACCAAGAGAGAAAATGACTGTGTTTTTGTGGTTTTTGGTCACTTTTCCAAAATGGCGATTATGATCGCCTACAAGAACAACATCATAGTGGAGGCCACTAACAAGATCTTCTTTGAATGAGTATGGGTACATTTTGGAATCCTACAATCCATTGTCTCATATCAGGATAGTTAGTTCCTCAACACATTATGGTCGAGCCTCTGGTCCCTATTGGACACCAAGCTCACCAAATCCACTGCCTTCCACCCCCATACAAATGATCAAACTGAGGTCGTCAATTGTATGATCATGCATATCCTACGCATGTACAATTCCAAGAACCCCCGCACATGGTATGAGAGTCTTCCCTATGTTCAACACAGCTATAACCAATCCCTCCATAATTCAACTAGCCATAACCCCTTTCAAGTGGGGTTGGGATTCCAACCATGGATGTTTCACTACCCCTTGCGGCCACCCCCATCGACTCGTCACCTGCTCCAACTGAAGATGACAAAGCCACCTAGTTCGTTGAGTAGATCCAACACATCCGCCAATAGGTTCAAGATATTTTACAGAAGTCCAATGCCAAGTACAAGAAACTCCATGATCAACACTGGTTACCACATAAGTTTCATGTGGGAGACAATTTTTTGTTGCACTTGCAGAAAGAACACCTTATAGGGCCCCATCGGAAGCTTTTCCCACTCTGTTATGGACCATACATGTAACAAACTAAACCCCTAAATAAAATTTCTAGGGATGGGGCATCAATTTTTCTCATTTCCTTGGTTCATTTTTGGTCCCTTAATAAGAAAACCCTCTTAATCAGCTCCCCCAAGATTTACATCTCTCATTGTGCACTTGAACCAACTAGCGAGGTCCTCCTTGTGACCTTGGGATAAAAATTGGGAGCTAAGAGTCTGTGTTAGCAAAGGTTTCAACACTTCAGGAGTTCCAACGGTGTTGTCAAATTCTCAAATCATCAAACAGTGGAGGGGATCAATGATCCACATCCTCCGCCAATATCCTATGGTTAAAAGGGGGCTCGACATTCGGCGCAAAACTCTCCTTTTTTCTAATTCCTGAAGCCCCAAAATATCGCCACATGTATGTATCCCTTTGAGGATCGACGCTCGACATTTAGCATTGAACGTCCTATGTTTCAGAATTTCGGCAGTCGAAGGTCATCATTAGTCCATCAACGATCAATGACTCGTGATCATCGTTGGACCTTCCTATATCATCCTACACTCAAACCTTCCAAATTATAGCCACATGGATTTGGTCCTCTAAAGATCGACGATTTACATTGAACGTTCCTATATGGTACTACACCCTAAATCTTCTGAACGCCAAAGTTATCCAAACTCTTGGTGTCTCGATTACATCACCATCCACATAGGCCTCGCGAGCGTGAACCAGTAGCTGACACATGATGAGGGTCAAGGGGTGACACGTGTTCTCGATAGGGGTGACACGTGTCATGCTCTAATAGTTACAATGGGTATGTGAATTGTCCAAAAATGGATGACACGTGGCACGCATAATGCAGGTCCAGGTCACATTGAATGATTCCATCAAGCCACATCATCATAGACTGATAACTGCTCATTCCTTCAATCTAATGGTCTATAATATTCCACGTAGATCCATAGATCTAAGGTTCTCATTACTTCATGGCTCTGGCTTCGGAGCTTAACGAATCCTCTCAATACAAATCCCCCGAAGAGCTAAGTCTCCAGACTCTCGGATCTGGCACCACGCACCCTCTTCCTATCAACAAACAAGATCTATTTCGGCATTCACGACTTCGACGATTTTCAGTCCCTAAAAACCGTTGGGAAAATTCCTCTAGAGTACGAAGTCTCTGGACCACGAGATCGCTTGCCATGTACCCATTCATCCAACGATCCTCGTCACTTCAATAGTTTGACATTCGGGAGTTTGGCGTGTATCTCTCGCCTTTCCTTCTGAACCATGTCGAATCTATTGCCACATGTACCTAGCATCTACGACCAGGGTTTACTCCGGCTTGCAGACCTTTGGGGAAAACTCGCGGGTCTTTACATCATCGAATACCTAGACTCTCAGATAACTATGGATTTGTGGACACGTGTCCCTCCAGTTTCAACGGTCTAGATTAACTCGTCGACCCTGGCATTCAGGAGTTTCAGCGTTAGACCATTCCTATTCTCTCGAAGTAGCATTTCACTGAAGTGGTTAACGCTTCCCTTTCTACATCCGATCTAATGGCTGAGAGTGATCTATGCTAAATCCCCATATCAACGGCCCTGTCGATTCGCAACTTCAGCCTTCGACTATTTTCGAGGATTGTGGAATCACAAGTCCAAAGTCCCAAAGTCGAAAGCGCTAGATCCTTTCAGACTCACACATGGTTCCTAGGCCTAGGTCACATGGGTCCTTTGGGAAAACTTAGGGGCTAAGAAAAAATTATTTTTTTTTGCAGAAAAAGGGTTCAGAACACAGGCATAAGCCCTCATTAAGATGGATGGTTAGCCTGAAGGGAAACGCCCATTCCCGCTAAGGTAAACTTCAAGGGATTGGCAGGACTTATAAATTTCAGTCGATCCTACCCCAACCCTTCTGTGGATTTCCATCCCATGACTCTCTAGAAGCTAGTCTGAGAAAATTCAAATATCATGAAAACATAGCAGCTTGTATAAGTAAAAACTCCTATCTAATGTTTGTTCAAAATACTGAAATACTTAATCACAAACACAGACATTTCATCATCACATCCAATATATTTCACAAAGAACGAAAATACTTATTAGAACTGGAAAATGTGAAGAAATTGTTGAAAGGCGTGTTTGTTTCCTTCCAACCATAGGCACAGTAACTCCTAGTGAATTTACCACTGGCCACCCTCGAGCTATACCATGGTGATTTGAGAGAGATTCTTTCTCCTTGCTCCACAACAGTCAAGGATGAAGGTTACTCTCATCCTCCCAAAGGAACTTGTCAACTGGTTTTCTCTACTACAAGCAAGGATTTCTGCATGAGTACTTCCTCAGTCACTCATCAACCTCATTTATCAGCTTGTCGCTAAACCCTACCCCTGGCTTCTTACAACCAAATCAATCTTACTTCTCATCTTTTTCCTGCTCAACTTCAAAATCGAAGTATATTTTTTTCTATACTATGTTATCTTGCAGATATGTATCTCTACCAGAATTACCTCCTTTATCGCCTTCCTCAATAAGGTTGCATGGGTCTGAATTCCAACTCGTGGCTAGGCCTGGAATCCTTATAGATGGGTACCCTACCCCATCTCCTCATTAATTCTTGAGGATGGCCTTCCAACTACCAGCCTGACTGGTAATTCATTTCTGGATCAGAGAACTATTGAGAAATTACACCCAGTAGGTACTAGTCTAGTGAGGGTCATATCAATCGTTTGTGGTTTCTCTTCACCATCTCTCTCACAGCGTCCATGGTCTATCTTGGAAAACTTCCCCACTTTCAGCAATTGTGCAACACATATTCAAATTCAAATTCTCAAAAAATTCATACATTGACCCTTTTATACAAAGGTTCATCAAATCAAACATTCACACATATTTATTCCACCATAGTCTCTTGGACAGTTATAGTTATATTTAAAAATTGGGGGAAACTAGGGTATTACAATCCCCTCCCCCTTAAAGGAACATCATCCTCGATGTTCTATCTTTCGATTTTCTCTGTATGAAAAACAAAAATGGATATGTATGTTTCATGGAATCCTCCATTTCCCATGTGGCCTCATCTGGGCCAAAGTGTTTCCACTGCACCTTGACCTATGCAATGGTTTTGTTCCTAAGTGGGGTTTCATTCCTGTCTATTATGCATTGAGGTTCTGGAAAAAATTCTCCCTCGGGTTCCACCTGAATCATAGACCATTCAATAATAAGATTAGAATCATGTACATAATTCTTTAATAAAGAAACATGGAAAATATTATGTTCTTATACTGTGGGAGGAAGTGTTGGTTGATAGGCTACTGGTCCCACTCTATCCAAAACTTCAAAGGGTCCACAATATCGAGGTGTCATCTTGGCACAAGCTCCCATCCTCAAGGAGTTTCTCCTGGGTCTAACTCGGAGATACACATGATGTCGTGCTTTGAACTCTCTAGGAGTCATTTTCATGTCTACATAGCTCTTTTTTCTATCCTGGGCTATCTTCATATTTTGCCTGATCTGAATCACTTGTTGTTCCATTTCCTTTAGCATATTTGGCCTGATTGTAACTCTTTCTATTGGGTTGTTCCAGCTGATTGGAATGTTGCATTGCCTTCCATAGAGGGCTTCAAAAGGCATCATTTTTAATGACTCTTGATAGCCATTGTTGTAAGAAAATTGCATCCATCCTTAGAATGTATTCTAATACTGAGCTCATTAATCGAATGATCGTGCATATCCTATGCATGTACAATTCCAATCACCCCTGCACATGGTATGAGAGTCTTCCCTATGTTCAACATAGCGACAATCAATCCCTCCATAGCTCAATCAACCACAACCCCTTTCAGGTGGGGTTAGCATTCCAACCATTGGGTCCAATGGATGTTGCACTACCCCTTGTGGCCACCTTAGCCGACTCGTCACTTGTTCCAACTGAAGTAGACAAAGCCACCTGGTTCATTGAGCGGATCCAACACATCTGCCAACGGGTTCAAGATATTTTACAGAATTCCAATGCTAAGTACAAGCAATGCCATGATCAACATCGTGTGCCACATAAGTTCCAGGTGGGAGACAAATTTTGGTTGCACTTGTAGAAAGAACACCTTACAAGACCCCATCGGAAGCTTCACTCACTCTGTTATCAACCTTACACCATCACTAAGGCTGTGGGTGACAATTTTTTTGAGCTCAACATTCCCCCTTTCCTTGGCCTGCAGCCAATGTTCAACATGGCTCTCCTTTGGCCATATTTCCGACCATTATTAGACACCTCAAAGATAGAAGAACAATTGACACCAATAGAGCTCAACCTTGACTTCATTCAACAAGAATCCAATGATCATACTATAGACACACAATTCAATGGCACTTGATAGCAAAGGATCCATCTTTATCAAGTTGTCAAAGCAGGGTAGCTCCTGCACCAAGGCAAATGGCTCACCTGGGACCAAATTCAGCAGACATTTCCTCATCTGATGGAGGAACTCAACGCAATGGAGACCATTGCTTCCTAAGGGAGGAGGATTGATCCAGATGTATGTTGGTGGTCTCCTACCTATTCCAACTGGTTCATTTTGGCAGTTTTCTAGTTTGGCATTTTTTTCCTAGTTTTTGGGTCCCCGACTTCCGAGACCGTTTTGAAGCCATAAACAATATTTTTAGGGCTCGCCACAGTTAGATTGTAGATGATGATAGAGTCTAAGGAAAATATGTGCAATCCTCGAATAGATTTTTCAAATGGGTTATCTTGCACCTAAAATGGAGATCGTATGCAAAAGTTACGACCCCAGGAAGTTAATGTACTAGCTTACCCCAATGGGGCCCACATGAATTTTGGCTCTTCATCTCCTAGGGTTAGGTTTTTGGATGTCTAGGGTTTTGGCATTCTTGTTTATTGTAAAAAAGGCTTGGAAAACCTCATTTTCATAATGTTCTTGTGAATGAGCGCAATCGTCACATATCTTCTCAGAGATAAGTCGCCACCATTCTAGAAAGTTTGTTTTCCGCTACATTTTACAGTTTCAACATATTTCCTTATTGAATAGAAGCCAATTTTATTGTATCTTTGTTATTCTATGTTAAGCATAATAATAATCTATATTCATTTCATTCTTCTCATAAAATCTGGATCACACAACTTGTAGAGAAATGGAGAGTGACCAAAAGAGTTGGTTGCACTATGTGATGTAATCCTTAAGGCACTCACGCTCTGTAATTAGGAAAATCATGACCAAGGGGAATGTGGTTTCTCTGTGTGCACAGGCCGCTCACGACCACGACCGTACAATTGCAAAAAATAAAAGATTTGAAACAAATCTATTAGATCTGACATTGAAAATTTTTAACTAGCTTCGAAAAAGATTTATACTAGCTCTGATACCATGTTGAATTTTCTGATTTTCAAATCTAATAATTATTTCCTTATGATTTAAATCCTATTGTTATCGTAGAATAATTACACACTGAAAATCTCAATAAGACGTAGCGAAACTTGATGAGAGGTTATTTTAAGTAAATATTGTATGAGATGATATATGACAATTGAGGGACTCAATATATATACTTGGGTGGAGTACCATTTCATTAATGGACATGTCTTTTCCATTATTGTCTTTTCATTAATTAATTTATTATTGATTATTAATTTTTGATTATTTATATTTATACATTATATTATAAATATATTATTTATATATTATATTTATGTTGATGATTATTTTGTCACATGTGTGTCTAATTAATATAGATCACTCCATCCTAGAGCACCTTGAGTCTATCCACTCCTCATCTCGAGAAAGACTAAGCTTAGGCTATTGACCACTAGCAAAGCTCCATGAGTGAATGAGTCATTTTCCCTTAGTCAAAACAACATGACCAATCTAGGAGAATGTCTACCCCATATTGGAAGTTACCACATAATATTCACTATTTATAATGAAATGAATTCATTGTAAATTGTCTTGTGCTTACATTCCATGGCAATATCATTTACCATATTACATCATTGGGAACACATGTTAGAATTCCATTTCTTTGCGTTCATATATCTAAACCTTTTGTTAATATAACTAATAAATTCCGAAACGTTTTCAATATTACTTATAATTGAATCGTTGCTACCACACAGAAAGGGCTGCTATGGAATCCCCGTAAACTCCTTTTGGTATAAGGAACCTTCCGAGGTTACTCCTTTATTGTCTCCAGCACTGGTTTCCAATACCAGAAACCACGTATGCTGTTCTGGCTCAACCCAAACCCCAACCCCATCGGCTGGTCTTCATCTTCATCTAATTCCAGCTTTGGCACCATAAACCGATGTGCTATTTTTTCCTGCAATTGATCTGATCTCTCCTTAGTGCTATTCATTGTAGATAAATCTGACAAATTGCCAGTACCAACCGCTGGAAAGATTCTAGAGTTGCCAGAGAGCTTTCCATGGCCGGAATTGCTTTGGAGTGCTAACAAATTAAGCGAGGCCATGTCAGAAGGCGGTAGCACACAGCGCAAATACTTTTGCATAGGGAGAAGCAAATAAACGCCCCCAAACGCCAAATCCTCCTCAGCGCGGAGTGCTGTGATGCGACAACCTGCTTGGAGATCACTGAAATCGCATACGAATTGCTGGGGATTGTCCACCATCAACTCCCCCACCTTAATTGCCTCCCTAAATTCTTCGATGCCGCCATCGTCCCACCGTATAACTTTTGCTGCCGCTGTGGTTCTGGATGGTTTCGCACAGAACAGATGATTCCCCATGGATTCTTGTTGCTTGGTGTGAAGCTCCTCTCACTACTGATCTATCTTGTATCTGTTCCCTCGGAACGCCGGCCTGATAGAGGGGAGAAACAGCGTATTTATCTGCAAAAGAGTGATTAAAGTAGGCCTATGAGAGTATTCGATTGGAATCCCTGGGGAGAAGGATAATGGGTTGTTGGTTTACTTTGTGCTAGACGAGGAGGTATCTGTATATAAAAAACCGTTTAGCAATGAAAGGCTCTACACGTGAATCCGATGGAGCCGCCCGACAAAGATGAGTCTATCTGTTACTTACGCGTGTCGGAAGAAGTTGACTCTTCATTCAATTGACAACTGTCAAAGTAAACGCACACCAAACACCGACAAAGATGAGTCTATCTGTTACTTACGCGTGTCGAAAGAAGTTGACTCTTCATTCAATTGACCACGGTCAAAGTAAACGCACACCAAACACGTTTACAGTCTCCACCGTCTATTTATAAGCCACACCGAAAATGTCTATCCATACTAAACATTTCTGCCATATTTTCAAATTTTATATTAAGTCAACGAATTTCTTTATTTTCATACAATTTGGTTGTGAAGCTGTGGCTTTCTCGTTGGGTTAACAATATCCTTTAATGCATTAATTAAGTTTGTTTTTATGGGTTATCACGCTATGTTAAACGTTAGCTTTCTAGGAAGGTAAAGAGCTCTATTTTTTCAATATTGTACTTGTTGTATACTTGAGTAGAATATCTAGAAGTGGGATATTAAAAGACTCCAAAGTGAGTGTTTCTGTATTTGGATTTTGTATTTCATAATCGAAGAAAGAGAACAAATCATAAGCTTCATTTTCTAGTTAAGTTTTTTCCTGTATCATAATCGAAGAAAAGAGAACAAATCATAGGCTTCATTTTCTAGTTAAGTTTTTCCCTGTATCGATTTTTCAAGTCACATTTTGTGTTCATTTGTGTGGATCATATTCATTTTCTTGTTTTTTTATTTTCAGATTTTAATGATTTTCCATAAATTTGAGCACTAAGCTAATAATAATAAATGTGAAACCTAAGGAAATTACTTACTTAATAAAAGATTTCAGATATTGCAAAAATTATTATGATAAACTATTCCAGTGAAATATTCACATCAGTGATCACTCACATTAATTCTATTCATACAAATCATGTTACCTATTTTTTTTATTTTTTTGATATGAGATGAACATCTAAAAATAGTATATAGCTTCATATGTTTAAATACATCAATTATACTTACATGGTCATTTAGTAAAAGTGAGTAGAAAATCATTGCGGAAAAATCCACAATATCCACTACCACATATCCTTAACATACATTGTCCATAAAAGAGAATATGATTCTATTAGAATCCACTAAATTTTCTCCCTATATATAATTAAAATGTATAAATAGCAAGTGTAACTTAATTTTCTAAGTATTGGAATTTTTTCCATTGAACTTTTCTAATAACAGCTACTCAAATTTTAGAAAAAATAAACCACTACCTCTGTTTATTTTAATGTGAAAGATAAGCAAGTCCATTCACTCAATACACTAAAACATTATTCCATCAACAATATTTAGAGCATTCTAACTACTAATTTTAACTCTCATTCATATAAATAACCAAACATTTTTTTAAAGAAAACTGGTGTATGAGACTCCCTTGTTTGTGGGACAAGGGATCCCCTCCATATAGAGATTTGATTGCTCCCTTGTTTGTGGGACAAGGCGCCCCCTCCATGTAGGGATTTGATTGCTAAAGTCTACAGAGATGTACATATCCGACCTTACCTCCTCTATATTTGAACATGTGACATCCAAAGAGAAAACACATGTTCTTAACCATTAGACCTACTAAAATTATACACGTTTAAAACACATTGTAAACTAAGAAAAAAAAACATTCATTTATATTTATGCCGAAGGCATATTTAGAAAGAGCTTTTGTGGAAAACATGTCAACAGGTTGACAGGTTTTGTAAAACCACATGTATCATCATTATAAACCATTCTAAACCGCCATGTCTCCGTCGTCACTTTTTAAAGTCCATATGCACTCTCATTTTCGTTGTTTGGGCCTTCCTCGACACCCACAATCCATCGGGATTTGACCCCATGTGCTTTCCTCATCCACAATCAAAACAAGGCTGAAAAGCAACTACGACCGGAATTTGTTGATAAATGAAAACGAATTTATATATCATTGTCGTGGAATGTCATTAATGTGATCTCCTTGTCTTTACTTTTATATATATATATATATATATATGGGGTATGTTTTAACCATACCAATGGGTTAATCTTGAGATTTGTTCTAGCCACACTAGGTCAATTATAGAGGAGACTGCCCCTTACATTATATTATATATTTTGAGGCAAGAAGATTATGTGGGCAAGCACGGTTTACAAAAATGATGGATAAAATCTTTTATTAGATTTTATTAGAATTTGAGAGATATCTTCTAAATGTTACATATTAAAATATATTTTAATAAAATTATAAAGGAAATTATTTATTTTTATTGAATTAGAAAATATTATGGAATAGTCTAATTTGATTGAAATAGAGAATATTATGGAATGTCTTAGTCTAACTATTCTATATTTTGGTTTTTTTGGAGAGATATTTTTTGTATATTTGAGTGGTTAATTATCTATAATCCTAGTGAAATACTTAAATTTCAAGGTTTTTTTTCCAATTATTTTTTTAAGTTTTTCCCTCTAAACTTAACTAAGATTTAAATGAAATTAATATAGTAAAGTTATTAAAAATAATGCATTTCAGTATTTTTCTAATAAGATAATTAGAAACTAATTTTGAATAACATTGACCAAGTAAATACATTAATTTTTTTTATAATGGTGAATTAAAAATATATATATATATATATATATATATATATATATATATATATATATATATATATATATATATACTCTACATTTTAAAATGTTTTCCTTAAATTTTTTTAATAGTGAATTAACTTTTTTTTATATGAATAAACTCTACATTTTAAAATGTTTTTCAATTATTGCTTTAAGCGCTTTATAACTTATATAACATATTTCAAGAGAAATGTCAAAACTTAAAGTATTAAGTGGTATGTTATGTTATAATTATAATTATAATAATAAAATAGGCTCAAATAATAATAATTATTATTATAAAAATAAAATCTACTTATAAGGAGGTTGTAATAATTACTTGAATTTAGTATATAATAACTTTTTTAATATTTTAAAAAATATATTTTAATATATATTAATATATTTTATAATATTAATATATTAAAAATATATATATTGATTTGAATTTGTTTATGATTTTCTTTATCTTCAACTAATAAATGACTAAAATAATATAATAGCTAAGTAGGTAGTAATATGTGAACATCGTAATAAATTAAAAATTATATTATATTTTAAAAAAAATTTAATATTAATATTAATATTAATATATTAAAAAATAAATTAATATTTTTTAATATTTTAATATATTAAACCACTATAGATCCATCTTAATCTCTCTTAAAAAAACTAATAACAATACATTAATTATTTCATAAATAAATATAACAATTTTTATAATTTTAATAGATATATATAATTATAATTAAGTATATATTATTATATTAAGTAGTAATATATTAAGTTGACCTGTGATGAAATGTAACAATAAATTTTTGTTTTTATATAATTTTTATTTTTATTCTTATAAGTGAAAGTATATATAATAAAGATGTAATCAACCCTAATCTAGAAGATCAAAATTATTTGTACAAAAAAATAAACATTGCTAAGATAAAACAAATTCTCACGAGCTCTATAGTGAAACTCAGCGTTGGTCAATTCCTAAAACGCCATGGGATGAAAGAGTGTGTCACCTTTGTGACACTAAGAAGGTTGAAGATGAAAATCACTCTCTTAGTTTGTCGAGCCTATACCCATATTAGATCTCATTTTCAAAATATGTATCACACTACCAACCTTCCTAACCTCTTAACTCAACAAAAGTATGGTGATATTGGAAAGCTTCTCTTAATTCTTTTCGAGCACATAAACAAAATTCTAAAGAATCACAAGTAATCACTTACCCTCTTAAGGTCTGATAAACCAATTCGGTCTTAGTGGACGTTAATCATCATCATCATCAATAACTATTCTTAATAAAAATTTATTAAGAAAACAAAATTAAAAATAACCTTTAGAGTGGTAAAATGAGAAAGGTCCAAACTTCACAAAGCTAGAGGGGAAACAATTTTGACTTGAATGAATTTTAAAAACATTATTTAAGAATAGATATAAAAATAATAGTTAATATATTATTAAGAATATTTTGTTTGTTATTATTCTTTAAATTATTGTGCAAGGCCTTGATCACTTCCCACTATGCTAAGAATCTCATTTAGAGTGTAATTCCATAGTATTTTAGTGAAGTTTAATTTTACCTATGGTTTTGTTCAAAATAAATACTCACTTATAAAGATGTATAGAAGTTATGGAATAATTATTTTGGTTAAATTTCTCTATATTCTAGATCATATTACAATGTAGGAGCATTCAAGTTTATAGATCATTAAAATATATATAGATATATACATTTTACTAATAATTTGAAGGATTTGAATGACAAAAAATAGAGAATTTTTCTTTTGTAGTTGTATTGATTTTACAAATATTATCATAAGTTTAGTTTAACTTTACATTCTTTAAATATGAGAAAAATTAAATGAAATAATTGGATAAGGTCAAACAAATTAAAAACTTAATTTTAGTTGGATGAAGTTAAACACTTTAAATTTTATAGGAAATTTTTTTAGTTAAGATAGGTGTGATTAGTAGCTCTCTCAATTGTAATCTTATAATATACTATTTTCTCATTATTTCTTAATATTACAATTGAGTGATTTAGGAAGTTAGAGTTCTTATTTGATCAAGATTTTGAAGATTTGGATCAATTTAGAATTGGACATCCTTCCACCATACACTAAACTTGGATCATTGTGAAACTCTACTTGATCTAAAAATGAAGAAGACTTGTATTCTTGAAATTATTTGCAAGATGTTAATTTATGTGTTAAAATGCAAATGGATCAATTTTGCAACACATCCTTTATAGAAATTACTCATTCAAGATGCATATAAATAGTAGCAATAAATAGTGAACAGAAAACACACAACACAACAAATGATAAAGGAGTTCACCCCTCTCTTGGGCTACATCTCCTGGTCCATCTTCCAATGGATCTTTTGTATTATTTTCTCAAAGTGCTCAAAAGTGTTTTACAATGCTCAAAATGCCAAATAGATGGCTCCAATGGCTGTAGAACATCCAAAAACCCCTAGCTGAGCTTTTTCGGCACCTCGTTTGGCCAAAAATTGAAGAAGATAGGCTTCCTGGAAGTTCCCCTTCAAGCTTGTTGTCTCTGGATCGCCAAAGTGCACCCTTGTTGGCTCAACCTAGCCCCCACATACATTTATGTGGAAAAACTCAACACCGGGCACAACCGCACAACTGGTACAAACTGTTGAATAGTTACGCACTGGCCCTTAACCACCAAGGCCCATGGGCACATGGCCACCACATGACCGCGCGCAATGCAACAGGGTTAAGGTTTTAACCATATATATAACTGCGGGGGTTAAAACGCGCGCACCCACAATGGTCACATGTCAAACATATAACCGCGCGCATACCACAATGGTCGCATATATATATAACTACGCACATTACAATGGTCATATGCAATACAAATATAACCGTGGCCCCGACCCGGTTCGCACCCCAATTCACATATTTTCAAACTCAAATACAATCAAAAGAATACATATGTTAAGTAACACATGTGGGCGCGCTAGTTGGGCGGCCCTTCCCAAGGATTTACCCTGCCCGAAGGTCACGGGGTCGAATCCGGCCAACAACATAACATTTAAACCAATACATAGGTGACACATGGCAGCCATTGATTGGGCCACCTGTCGCTATCCCATTCGCTGAAAACAAGCCACATCATATGCCAACTGTCCACACAATTGTCTGCCATGTGTTGTACGGCCACTGCCACATGTCGTATGGCCTGCCACGTCAGCATCCGTATGGACTGGACAGTGAACATCCCTTTTTTTGCATGTTTGTTGTTTTGAACAGAATGCGATATCTCTCTCTCCCGACGTCCGTTTGAACCCAAACGAGTTGTGTTGGGTTCATGATGACGAGGCCTATGCTCCTGTTTGATTTGAAGTGATTCTAAGCACTTTGAATTTTGAGCAAAATTTGATCCCCTGGATCACACCTCCCCATTGAAAAGCTTTTGGACCTCCAAAAGACTATTTTTAGTCTATCTGAAGATGAGGGTATAGTTTCCTCACATTTCCAACCTCAATCCACTTGGCTTTGCTTGGATTTGTACCTTCAAGACCAACTCAAAGATACTCCACATTTCCTCGTTTTGAAGTTCGCATTCTCCTGTCAAGGATTGTGTCTTCATGCAGTTCTGTAAGATATTCTGGGGAAAAATCATCTATAGAAGGAATATAAACATGATCTCCTTGATCATCAATCAAATGAGGCTCATACAATTTCAAATTCTCAACATTAACAACTGCATACATTTGCATATAAGGAGGAAAATCTAAACGGAAGGCATTGTTACCAATCTTGTCGATAATCTTGAAAGGACCATATCGAATTGGTTTCAATTTTTTACCTTCTCCTTTAAGCCTCTCCTTGCTAATGTAAAGCCAAACTTCATCTCCAACTTGGAAATTGTGATCAACACGATGCTTGTCATGTCTCATCTTGTACTTGGCTTGACTCTTTTCCAACTGCTCTTGCACCATTTGATGTATCGATTGAATTTGTTCAATGAACTGTTCATCCCTATCAATGTCATATTGACCATCAATAGCAATATCCTTCCCAAAGATAAAATCTAAAGGAGATTTGGGCAAATAGCCAAAACATGCTTCAAATGGCAACGTTTGAGTTGAAGAGTTCTTAACTCGATTGTAAGCATGTTGAATGTAGTGTAAATGCTCATCCCAAAGTTTAGGATGCTTGCTGAAATAACCACGGAGAAGATGCACCACCGTTCTATTTACCACTTCTGTCCGACCATCGGTTTGCGGATGAAAAGCTGTGCTCTTTTTTAGTTTGGTGTCCATGAGTGCCCATAAACTTGACCAAAAACTTCCAACAAATCAAGAATCCCGATCAGAAATAATGGATTTAGGCAATCCAAAATGCACCCAAACATTTTGAAAGAACATTTGTGCCATTTTCTCAGCTGTAACCTGCTTCTTACAAGGCATCAAAATACACATTTTGCTAAATCGATCAACCACAACATAAAGATAATCATGATTTCGTTTAGACATAGGTAGACCTCCTACAAAGTCCATAGAAATACTTTCCCAAGGATGAGAAGGAACCGGAAGTGGAAAATACAAACCCAACTTTCGATTGTTAGGTTTTCTTGTGGCACATAATGAACATCCTCATACATATCTCGAAACACTTTCATTCATTTTAGGCCAATAACAGTACCTTTGCAAATTAGCCACTGTCTTTCCTACACCAAAGTGACCAGCAATACGAGAAGAATGGGCTTCTCTTATTATGTTGATTATTTCCCCCTGTGGAATACATAGCTTGCCAAGATGATACAAAATATTATCATGCACATGGTAATCCAATTCCTCAACATGGTTAGAATGGCACAAAGTCTCATACACTTCTTTAAAATCAGTATCTATAGCATATTGCTCAACATAACTCTCATGCATGATAGGACTATGCTTAAAAATAACTGAAGCACTAATAATAGGCCTTGAAATCATATCATCAACTTTGTTATAAATGCCCTTATTATACCTGATTACCAAGTGGAACTGTTCTAGAAAACCCATCCATCTGAAGTGTCTAGCTTGTTGTAGCTTTATTTGTGATTGTAAGTATTGCAGTGGTTGATGATCTGTGTGGACAATGGTTTCTTTCCCCAACAAATAATGTTTCCATTTTTTCACACTTTATACCAATGCATACAACTCCTTATCATAAGTAGGATAGTTAATTATGGCACCATTAAAAGTTTCAGAATGAAAACAAATGGGCTTACCATGTTGTAGCAATACTGCTCCCATTGCATAATTGCTTGCATCTGTTTGGATTTCAAAAGGTTGTCTTAAATTTGGAAGTGAAAGAATTGGTGCTAAACTGATCTTCTCTTTCAAAGTATCAAAATCCTTTTGTTGCTTGCCTCCCCATTGAAAAACTTTCTTGACACTTGTCACTGCATGTAATGGAGCTGCAATGGAAGCAAAGTTAGCAATAAACTTTCTCCAATATTGGGTTGCTCCCAAAAAAACTTCTTACCTCTGTCACATTGTTGGACTTGGGCCATTCCAATATGACTTTGACCTTGGAGGGATCAATTTTTAATTCACCTCCACCAACAATATGCCCCAAGTAAATAAGTGAAGTCTTTCCAAACTCACATTTGGACATCTTCAAAAACAACTTTTCCTTTCTCAAAACATCCAAAACTTGTTTCACATATTTAACATGCTCTTCACGAGATTTTCTAAAGATCAAAATGTCATCCAAGTAGACAATAACACAATCATCAAGAAAAGGCCTTAAGACATCATTCATAACTCTCATAAAAGTAGCAGGTGCATTGCAAAGTCTAAAAGGCATTACCATCCATTCAAACAAACCTTGCTTTGTTTTGAAAGTTGTCTTCCATGTGTCTCCTTCGGCAACCCTGATCTGATGATATCCGCTTCTCAAATCTAACTTAGTAAAATATTTAGCATCTTTCAATTGATCAAGCAAATCATCGATTCTAGGAAGAGGATAACGATTCTTTATCGTAATTTTGTTCAAAGCCCTGAAATCAACACACA
>ML780133.1:405514-417932 GCA_009831015.1 Picea engelmannii | reverse complement strand
AATTGCCTTGTAAAAGTATATTGTAATTTCATTGTAAATCTGGACCGTTCATTATAAGGTCGCAGATCTAACGATAGAGATTATGTTAGGGTTTTTTGCCCTAGAAGGAAACCCTCTTTTATGAGGGAAATGTATTGCAGCTAGGTATGTTGGCGAGTATTGTATTCTGAGAGAGGATACTGTGAGAGAAAGAAGAGGAAGTTGCAGCAGGTTTTGCTGTAGGTTGTATCCCTTCATTTTGCTGGATAATAATACAAAAAGGACCTGGCAATTTCTCTGGTGGACGTAGCCCACACTGGGTGAACCACGTAAATCTGTGTCTCTCTTGTATTGTGTATCTTCTGTGTTTTGTTTCTGCATTTGTTTTTATTTTATTACTTCGTGGTCCTATTTTTCTAACATTATATCTAATGGCTCAACACCATCAGTGGTAGTCCCGGCCTCAAAATACATTTCAGGACCCTGTTATTGGATAAATCCATAAGTGCGGACACAAACCGATCTCCCTAGATACACCTGGATCTAGAACAAAGCAAGATAGAATAATACTCTTTCCCTAGATTTTAACTATTGAATGAAATAGGAGGCAAGAATCATGAACATACCTTATGATCACTTCCTTAGGTCTTTGTTGTTCCAGCTTCGCTCCAATGCTCTTGTGCCGTCAAGACCAAAACAACTCAAACCAATTGAAGTAAAAAAAACTCAATATATTCAACAGTTAATCGATGTATATGATCAAGGAGTTATACAATAAAGTAGACTTAACTTTATGGGAAAGGGACATATTACTGTATTATATTGATGGAAAGCAAAGATTACAACCTGAGCCTTGATGTTGCAAACCTCCTTTCAACGGCTCTTGGCTCTGACACACACACACTTGCTCACTTGCATGAATAAGATCAACCACTTTTGATAACCTTGCTGGAGTTCTCTAGCTGTTGTAGCTTCAGTCCTTCACACAGTCTTTCACTAATTCTCCAATAAGCTTCTTGCTTGTTTGCTTGCTTCTAACCTATTCCATGAGAATCCCCTCAATATATAAGAGAGAATGAATTAATTACTTGGATAGGAATGATCCCAAAATATCAGGAAAGATAGTACTTAGATAACCATTCGAATGCCATCTCATCCTTCTAGAAGATTCTCTTCTAGAAGCTTCGAGAATTCATCCTTTTCCCTTCTTTAGAAAGTGTTCGCACCCTAGCAATTATACACAGTGCGAACTTCTCACACCCTGGCTTAAAGCATCCTACGAGAATCATGCATTCTCGCAAGAAAATGTATTGGTAGCCTACGAACCTTCCTCAAAAATGTGGTTTTCTGAAAAGAGATGAAGATAACTTTTATCAGGAGAAATTTCTAATGAAGAGCCTGAGTACACCATCATCAATACATCATCATGATGACAAAAATCATGGGTAATAGAATGCCCCCCAAAGTATGAGGTTGGAACTAGTGACAGCTGATAGACTTTGTAAGCTGCATGTGTGTGTCGAGAACCAAGAGCACATCTAATCGGAAACCTACAAACACCCAAGCATCTGTAGAATATCATATATACCAATTCTGAGGTAAGCATTCCCATACTCAGATCATAGACTGATGACATCATAAACAAAGGTCATGGCCACCAATCATACACTGTGGATCCATGCCGTCAAAATATAGCATAGCCACCTGAATGCACTGTGGATCAATGCCAAAAATTCAAATCAAGACGACATAGCCATGAAACATACACAGTGGATCTATGTATCACAAATTATACATACTCCATCGCAACCTGGATTACAAAGATGATATCCAGGGGCTTAAATCTTGTCGCCCAAAATACGAATCTAACCATGTGATTACATGTGTTGAAGTCGAACATGGTAGAAACCACTTGATTACCGAACATTGATGTAACCGTTAACAAGTGCGAGGGAAATCACCATTGATGTCAATGACTCCCAAGGTACCATAGTACAATCCATCAAGTGTGAATAAATGTCAAACATCCGACGGAATCTTTCGATCAGGGGTCAATGATGTAAACCTACTGTCTAAAGCGAGGAAACTTGCCATTGAGGCATGCAAGCTCCAAGGTAGTAAATAATTTCTAAGTCTTGATTCTGGATAACGAGTTGAAGTCGACCGAACAAAACTCGTCACAGGAGGGCCTTGATGTGTCCCCCATCAATGAAATGAAATGAGTAATAGAGTTTGAAAGTGAAACAGAGCATTTTGCAAATTGGACTGGACACAGGGAAGGCCGACACGGAGAGAATGGATAACTACAGATGGCCAACTCAATATAGGTTTCAAATGGACTTATCTTGAACATATGAATGACACGACCAATGATTTGGCAGCATTGACTCAAATACGACACACAGAATGACCTTGTAATCAAACAGAAGAGAGACAAATGGATTTCCCAAACCGATTTCAAATGATGAATAGGGGGTGTCATGTTCAAGAGAGACACTTACTGCCAATCAATACAAAGATGAAACATATCCCTTTCCCAAATTTTCCCCCACCATTTCTGGCAAGTACCTCTTTATTTTTATGCAAGCTTGAAGAGGATCACATATTCTTGTTGATATAATCTCATCCTTCGGACGAGTCCCTCGGAGTATGTTTAACGAACCCTAAGAAGGAGTGGTTCGGTCCCATCACGAGTCTGTCAATGTTTGTTTAACGAGTCCAGAGATAGTAAACTCGAATGTTTATCAAGATTATAGAGTTTGGAAAAACACTTAAAAGAGAACTCTCTCAGTTCCTTTTTTGTAAAATAATCTGGACGAGACCGAAAAAGAGAGAAATTATCGCTCACCAGACGCATATTTCAAATACTTTAGCGAGCGTGAAGATAGCAAGGTCGCTCGACAATCTTTTCATGTTTAGAGAGTCTGAAAAGAGCTTAAAGAGGACTCCAGGGGGGTTCCTTTTTCATATAACCTTGTTGAGCCCAAAAAAGTGATAAAACTATGCTCGATCACGTTCTCTTGTATTTACGAGCATAAGAACAGAAAAAAATGATGCTCGAGGTTTTATGTAAAAACCATGAAAAACAATAAAAAACACACCATTACGAAGAAAAATATGTCCATACCCTTGTATATAATCATCACTGTCAACACACCTGCAAGTCATTACACTCATCTTGATATTAGTAATTAGGTTTAAACAATAGATAAACATAAAAACCCAAAAATGACATAGTAAAAAGTAAATTAAATGAGTAAATACACAATTTTACCATATCATTTCACATTTTCACTATTGAGTTCCAAAAACCCCCTTTTTACCCTCTGAATTCGACGTTGATTTCCGGGAGCTACAAGAGATCATTTGACGAGCCGCCTGCAGCATTACGGTAAGCTCTTCATTCTTGACATTTTCATGGTTTAAAATTTTTATTTCATTGATTAGTTTTTCATTTTTAAGTGGCTTTTTGAACCCTACATGTGCATAGGCATTCTCGCAGGCAGCCCATATGGGACCTGCGAGAATGGTGCGTTCTCGCAGGTGAACCTTGAGTCACCTGCGAGGTGTTGGCATTGTTTCAATAAGGCACCTGCGAGCAGCGCAGAACTCAATTTTTTTTTAAATATTTAGCCAATGAAAAAGATTTAGATCATGAACAAAATCATTAATCCTTCTTTTTATGTTCCTTGTGCAGATAAATAGCCAGCAATCATGGTGCTCGAATGGTGTGAACGAGAACATGAGGAGGATAATGCAAATGCCAAGAATCATCCTCCCACCATAGTTACACTGAGAGATTGTGGGCTCTTAAAATACTTCCACATCTCAGGCATGAGGGCCCAAGTCAAATTACTGGAGTACCTGGTCCGTATGTAGGACCCAAATCAGCAGGTTTTCAATGTAGGAGCTCACACATTATCCATTGACATTGAGGACATATACTTCTTGACTGGATTGTCCAGGCGTGGGTATTATGTCAGTCTAACCGGTAGTAGAAGCGATGGATTAAAGATGAGTGAATACTGCAATCAATACTGTGTACTTGAGGCTGAGAGGAAAAAAGGAAAAGTGGCTATCTAGGGGGTACAAGACTTGACCCTCCGCACTATCCTCTTTACTATATCTTGGATGGTGGGGAGTTCTACTCCTCATATGGAATTACAGAGCTACTTCCAGTATGCCATCGAGTGTACTGAGCCTCGAGTATTCAATTGAGCGGATGATGTGCTTCGCAGTATCAAAAGGCAATGAACTAAATGCAGGCGAGGTGAATTGAAATAATTTGGGTATGGTTCTTTGCTGTTGTCCTTCTTCCTCGAGAGGGTCCCTGTATTTAGACTACAGGTTGAGTGGGACTTCCCGGGTCCTAGAGATCCAAGGATGTTGAGGTGGTGTCGGCTCATGGCCCGGCATGTGGCAGGACCAATCGTCAAATATGACGATATTTTCTTTGACTGGTTGCAAAACTAGATGTTGATGGTCGATGAATACGCTTATGCCAGATTGGATTTCTGAGGAGATCTGGATTTAGCACTGCCTGAGGACGCAAATTGGGGTGAACTGGGTAAGAAGTACACGCATTTTCTCTTTTTAAATGTTTTTGAATTTTAATCATATTCAAATGTTTTTGGTTTTATATATTTATCCGAAGACTAACACAAAAATGTTTGTTGATAACATAGATGTTGGACCATATAGACCTCCTGGCACTTCTCCTATCCAGCGATGAGGAGAGGTAGCAGTAGCAGCACCACAGTATGCTGAAGATTATCAGGTGGTGGAACAGAATTTAGAGGGCCTAACAGCAGACATTCCAGATATGACTCTGGAAGAGGTTCCACGACGCGATCAGCGTCACACTGTAGGGGTATCAACAACTATGGGTCGACTGCTTCGTAGAGTTTCTAGAGAAGGTGTGTGTTACCGTGAACGTCATCCATGACGTCACTTTGTAGAAGCTATAAGCTTCAATTTTTGATATTTTGATCTTCGAACAAACTTTTTGTAAAAAACAAACTCTTTCGATCATTATTTATATAGATGGCTTCTACCGGTTTACTTTATATTGTGTGAATTTTAATGTGTTTGATTTATAAATGGTTTAAATGTCTATCAATACATAATTAGCCAATGCATCTGTTAATGTATTAAGACATCTAGGAATATGCTGATATTCAATGTGATCAAAATATCGTTCCAAGAGGCGAATCCGCAAATATACCCGTAACAGAGTAGGACTTCGAATAGAATAGATATTACTTAGTTGTAGTACTATAAGCTGCGAGTCAAGTTGCACAGCCAAATGATGAATTCCGAGTGAGATAGCATCAACCAATAATTCAATAACGATGCTATACTCTGCGATGTTGTTGGTTGCACGGCCAAGACATACACCTCGTAAAGATATAAGTTCATTTGTTAGGGCATAGATTGCCCACGCAGCGAAAGCTAGGTTCCGAGTAATACGGCTAGCACCATCAGCAAAGCCAATATAGGGTAGAAAAGACTCCAACATCTGGCAATCAAACACAACATCACATAAGGGCAGAGACCAGATAATGTCAAAAGCAAACTAAAGTAACACACACAAAGTATGATACATAAAATATAGGTACTTGTTCACAAATGATTTATGCATAGTACTTCTTCAAGTACAACCCATTCTTGGGTTCACTCAAAGGGATACCATCGTAATCGACTAGCTCATATGCTCATTTTTCAAAAACTTGGCAAACAATATAAGGACCTCGCCACATTGGTTCGAATTTCCCAGCTCCTAACACATCTCGATCCTATTCATAGAGAAGAACAAGATCACCTTCATAGAAAACGCAAGGCTTGACATGCTTGTCATACTGCGCCTTGACACGTTTCTTCTGGGCTTCTATTACTAGAGTGGCGTCACGTCGTGTTTCGTCTAATCGCATCAAATACAATAGACGCTCTTCTTCAATAGAAGTATTGGGTAAAATTTCGACAGATAGCTTCAGAGAGGGTATCTCAAATTCTATAGGAAGAATGGCTTCCACACCATAGACTAATCGAAAGGGTGTAAACCCAGTAGCGGATTTGACAAATGTCCAATATGCCCACAATGCTGAAAACAACATCATGTGCCAGTGTGTTTTATGAATGCCTATCATCCATTGAAACATAGTTATAAGAACTTTATTGATTGCTTTGACCTGGCCATTAGCTTGCGGATAATAGTGTGTTGAGTTATCATGACGAAGACCCAACTTTTCTGTAAGTTCAGACATCATAAAATTCCTAAAATGACTACTGTGATCAGTAACGATAGCTTGGGGAACACCAAAACGAGCTATGACATGGTTAAAAAGAAACAACGCTGCAGTATTTCTAGTATTATCGAATGTCAGCATCGCCTCAGCCCATTTTGTAAAATAATCAACAGCTACAATGATGTAACCATGCCCCCCGTCCAAGTGAGGGTGACATGTCATGAAATCAATGCCCCATTTTGCAAAAGGACCAACTGAGACCACAGGATGAAGAGGAGCAGGATGTGACTGAATTTTTTGATTGTAGGTCTAGCAGGCATGACATTTCTGAATGACAGTAATGCAGTCATTGAACAAGGAAGGCCAAAAATACCCTGCGTGTAGGATCTTCTGGGCAGTAGCATACCCAGACATATGAACACCACATGCTCCGGAATGGCAATCATTCAGAGCTTTCTCAGCTTCGTCAAAATTCAAACAACGTTGAAAAACAGATTCAATGCCCCGACGGTAAAGAGTATCCCCAAGGATAATGTATTGACGAGCTTGATAACGAATACGACATCGTTCACTACTAGACAAAGTAGGCCGGAAAGTCTGGGTTTGGATATATATAATGATATCTCCATACCAAAGATCGTCAATACTAATAAGGAAAAGAGATTCATCGGGTAATGAATCTACTGCTACATTTTCCGTGGCAAAGTGAGGAAAATCGCATATCAACTCAGCAAAAACTAAGGATTTCTTAGACGTGGCGTGATCGAATTCCAAGTCAAACTCCTGGAGTATGACAATCCATTTGGAGTACTTGCCCCCTAGCAATTGATGTGTCAAAATGTGTTGCATAGGGTTGCAATGAGAAATCACGGTAGTTTTCCTTGAGAGAATATAATGCCGAAAGCGTTGAACAACTTGAATGGCAGCCAAGGCCAGTTTTTCAACATGTTGATACTTGATTTCGGTTGATGTGAGACTTTGACTCAAGTAATAAATAACATGTTCATCGTGTGCATCATCCTCTTGGACGAGGACCATGCCAATGGTATACTCCGAGGAAGCAAGATAAAGAAAATAATCACAACTATAATCAGGAGGAAAGAGAAGTGGAGCTCGCATGAGGAACAACTTCAAAGCCTCAAAAGCATTGTTGGCAGTGGTATCCTAGACGAACTCTGAACCTTTCTTTAGTAGCCGCGTAAAACCACGAATAATCTCGGCATAATTAGGGATGAAACGACGAAGAAAGTTTTCTTTCCCCTGCAAACTTTGCAACTGGCGTAGTGTAGAAGGAGGAGAGAGATTAAGAATCGCCTCAACCTTAAGAGGATCTACCTGGATCCCTTGATGTGAAACGATGAAACCTAGAAGACGAATGGATTCTACGCAAAAAACGCATTTATGAGGATTTAAACGAATACGATAGAACCGACAACAAACGAAAATGGCTCGGAGATGAGTGGGGTGATCGACTCGGTGTAAAGAATGAGCTGGTAAATCGTCCAAATAGGGTTGAACAATATGCTTTATATCATGAAAAGCATAAGACATAGCACGTTGAAACGTCGCGCCAGCATTCTTAAGACCGAAGGGAAGTTTCCTATAGGCAAAAGTACCCCAAGGACAAATAAAAGTGGTTTTATGTTGGTCCTCGGGAGCGATGTTAATTTGATTATAGTCGGAGAAACCATCCATGAGAGAAAAGATTTCACTTCCGGCACAGTCATCGACAATCTAGTCGACGAAAGGGGTTGGAAAGTTGTCTTTTGGACAGGCTTTGTTAATATCCCTATAATCAACACATACACGAATACTGCCACCTTTTTTTATCAATTGGAACAGGATTGGAAACCCATTCTGTCAGAGCCACTAGATAAATAAAACCGGCTTTGAGAAGTTTTTCAACCTCAAGCTTGATGGCCATCACTTTACGTGGGTGGACTGGACGAAGGCGCTGCCAAGGTATGTCTTTATCTCATGTAAAACAATAGCAGGGTCGATACCAGGAATCTCTTCGTAGCTCCAGGTGAATATGTCACGAAATTATTTGAACAGAGATGTATAGGTGATGATTTCATCCGGAGAACACGAAGCTCCAATGTGAACATTTTCAACTATCCCAGGTTTAACTGATATGTCAATGGGAATCATGGGAGATATATTACTGAGGTTCCCTTCAGCAAACACATCAGGTGTGGAGCCGGGAACGGTTGATATGACAACAATGGTCAACAGAGTCGAAATCTGTTGGTAGTTCTCGAGAGTGTGTTGTTCCAGAAAGAGTATGGAACGATGATTCCCATCGTCCCAAGGAGTGTCCTCCATGACAGACATGATCATCTCATCAGTGGGAAAAATGACATGGAAAGGATCGGGAGACAACTCATCAAGAGAGGAGGAAGAAGGTGTTGCCGATTGAATGGCCTGATAAGCAGACTCAACCGAACTTAATGGCATGACGTTGTTGAAACGAGTGTGATTTCCAAGGTCAGGGACTATCCAAGGGTCAGAAGACGCGGGAATTTCATGAGGTACAGCGGAGATCATGTTTATAGAAGCAACTGACGGGCATAGAACATCGGGCGGTGGAATGGGGAAAGTACCCATTAACGAAGAGTCCTTTAAAAGGATAACACCAACATTCTCATAACCCGGTGGGGTCTTAGCTATAAACGACACATTTCTAGTACAAGTATCAGAATTAAAAAAGGCAAGTTGGTCAATTGTAACAACCTTCCCTTGATGAGGAAATCTTACTACACGGAAAAGTGTTGACACAACCGCACACATGGAATCTATCCAGCTATGACCAAGAAGAAGATTATAATCAAGGGGAGCATCGAAGACTTCCACTTCAACTTGGACTGTCTTACCTTCTAGAGTAACAGGTAATGATGGAAGAACACTGTAAGGCTTAAAACTAGAGCCATTGAAGGCTTTCAAAGTATTTTGTGATTCGTTCAAGGGAGGAGAGCCAATGGATTTCCAACAAGCAAAAGACATTACACACGTTGAGGAACCCTCATTGATTACAGTTCGACAAATGTTCTTGTCAGAGACAAAAACTTGTATCTGGAATGCGAGTTGCATGGGTAACCGTGGAATGTGATCATCCAAGTCAAAGACTATTAAATTCATGTCTGTAGGATCAATTCCACCTATAGCTTTCAACAGTGCCTTCCGTTGTGTAGGACAAGACTGAAGGACTTCAAGGGCTGACATTGCTGAAGGTGCCTGGGCCAGATCTTCCACAATTTTGTAGTTCTGGGCTGCACAAGCATGAGGATTGAAAGCCGACTTGCAAACAACACCCTTAGGGGGTCGTAAGACTGTATCAAGGCTCGGTCGTTCGAGATGAAGAGGACCGTTTGTAGGTGGAGTAGGTGGAGAGGGTTGTACCAAAGTAGGAGGTGAATCGTCAACCTTCTTCTTAGATGGAGTATAATCTTTGGCTCTAGTCGTGAGTGCAACGTTGTTGGGCTTGGAATCATCAGTACACATCAAAACATAAGATGTGGTAGAAGTAGATGGTTGGTCATGGATGACCAACTGAGCTTGTTGTTAAGACGGGAAGGGTTGGGACAAGACTGCCGGTGTAGATGGTTTAGGTGTTCCTTGAAGGAACTTAGTGACCTCGGCACGTCATGGACAATCCTTCATGTAGTGATCGTCACAACAGATAAGGCAAGGGTATCATGGTTTGCATTTATCCCGATCTTCAACAAGGGTATTTTTAGGCTGCTCTATTTGATTATTATTTTTTCTCTCCTTATTCTTGCCTCTCTCTTTCTTGGATTTATTTTTACTGGTTGGGGTAGATTGAACGACGTTCACCTTAGAAGTTTTAAAGGTGGAAGTGGCAGGAAGCGGAGCATTTTGAACATTAGAAGTAGCAGACTTAGGATTGGAGCTTGAAACAAAATGTGATTGGGCTTGGGTAGAACCAATCACACCGTCAGCTGCATGTGAGGCAGTTGGAGTAGTTGAAGCGCTGGAAGTACCAGGATGAGGTAACTCAGGTAATAAATCATAAAGTGTTCCCATTTGCGAATAAACAAGATCAAGATATTGAGCATGACTTATAGCCTGCTCTTCTGTGACAACACCACCCATGGAAATATCCTTACCGATTTCATTCAAAAATGACTTTGTAAACCATTCGGCCAGTAACTGATCGGGGAGTTCAAGTTTAATGAGACGTCGACGTTGTCACCACTCATGGATATGATCCGAAATATGAGTGCCTTTAGTCTATTTGAAAGAAGTCAAAATCTCAGTCCCAGTATCATAACGGATCGGTAACTGGTAATGTGTAAGAAAAGCCATATCTAGGGTGTTGAAATCAGAGAAAAACCTTGTGGGAACTCAATATACCACTTTGCAGTAGAACTGGTAAGGGTTCGTTGAAAAATGCATAAGCGAATGGAGTCATCCATCAATGAGTTAGATGAACACCATAGGTGAAAAGTCATAATGTGATTGTTCGGGTCCTCTCCCACTTTGCCATCGAACTTTGAAATGTCTGATGGAAGCTTAGCTAGAATAGCAGGCCATTGGGGAGAGTGACGAATAGGATCATTTAGAATTCTAGACAAATATGGAAAATCCAAAGTAGCAAGAAAAGGTAACTGTCAATTCACCTGTGGGTACTGGTGACTTTGGGGTGGAAGCCCGGTTGGCAAACCAGTAGGACCATATGCAGTCTGCCCATAATAGGAAGACCTTGGCTGATTCAGTGGTGGTTGGAGAGGATAGTAGCTCGGAGGATTATAACCTTGAGTGGGGACATGAGTTTGAGCATTCATACCCCAAATAGGATTTGGTATACCTGGATATGGTTGGCCTATAGTAGGGATAGGTTGTTGCCCCCCAGTCGTCTGAGGAAGATTTTGTAGCATCTGATTCCAATACTGGGCCAAAGCAGGAGGTATATTTTGTCCGAAAGGTGGGGTCGGTCCCCCTATCGTAGGTGGATTTCCAACCAGAAGTTGTGTGCCAATCGTAGGCTGTGTAGTAAGTGGATTGTTTCCGGGAGGAGAAAATGCAATCATACCACCTTTTCCACCAACAGGAATCTGTAAGTTCGGTGCAACGGTAGGTATAGTGCCACTAGGATTAGGATTACCGAAAGCAAATTGAGGGAGTGTCGGAATAAAACCGGGAATAGGATGCCCAGAAGGACCACCAGGAGTACTAGAGGGAGTTTGCGGAGGTGTTGGAACAGAAGCATTCAACAAAGCATTCAACGCATGGTATCCGGGGGGTAGAGTCGGAGTGACATTGGGCATTTTCTATGTGTTGATAGGAGGAAGACCAGCTGTAGTGAACCCAGTTGGGATATTCGTAGTAATCGCGAGATGGGCCATCTCGGCAGGAAGAGTAAAGTGATAAGTAGTATTCACCGGGACCGTCTCAGTCTCAGAAAACACTGGAGGGTTAATTTCGGAGACGACTTGCGACTCAGGACTAAAGAGCGGCCTGCGGACGTCTGCTAACCAAAAAGGATCTTGGCCTTCTTCACCGGGAAAGGGCCCAATGGGTGATCCAAAAGAGGTGACAACTATGTCTCCAGTAGAATTTAATCGCACAAAAGGTCATTCACCATGACGAATTCGATAGTCTTCTCTAGTATTAGTAATTCAGAAAGGTTCTAGAGATTCAGTTGATTCCACTTGGGGTGTGGTTACAACTACAGTGTCACCGTGCTGAGGAGAATCCTCAGGTGTAGCTGTAGGCAAAGGTTGTGACTCGTCCAGATGCTCTGGAGATAAACCTTGCATTCTACGTGAGCGACGTGGGGGAGCTATTGTGAACAAATAACAAGCTCCGTGAAGAAACTCCTATGGTCAACTTCGAGAAACAAACAACACGCGCTAGTAAACAAAATCTAGGAAGCAATCACCAAGCAAACAAGACCTTCTAATTTCGAAGCCACTAGTTGGTGATGAAATCCAACGTCGCAACAACGAGACGAGAAGGGGCGGGGATAGGGTGGAAAAGTTACGTTGACGACCTTCTTAACGGACTTAAACCTTGGTGCAAGCTCCCACACATAATCGTGGGTATACCCTCCAAGGAGCCCGAGTGAGTTTGATCAACGTCAATTCCAGGTACCATGAAGACTTTCCCCTCCACAGTCACCTTGGGTAAGAACCTAGAGAGAAAGGCCACTAAGGTCACCACAAACAACAGTA
>ML780133.1:386507-405142 GCA_009831015.1 Picea engelmannii | reverse complement strand
AAAGCAGGGTGAGTAACTCTGCCAACACCAATGCGACCTAGTGCTTGACCCTTGTGTTAGAAGGGCTTCCCAGGACAATATGTTGCAAATGGAATTTAACACTCCCTAACTCAAGATGTTATTGTGTGTTTTGAGCTTTTGGAAAGTGTATCTCTCTTCCTACTCCAAAGAACTAGCCTATCTAAATGTTGGTGTAAAAGAGCCTTAGAAAAGAGTTACTAGATAAATTTTATGATTACGCAATGTTCTTAAGAGCTGTTGTTTACTCAAAGGTAACGGAAGTGAAACTTGTGTTGTATGACTCTGACCCAATAATGCAAGGATGCAAATGAAATGTATCATTGTTTGTTCAATGAATCCTAGTTATGGGAGAGAGAGAAAATTTTCAATATCAACCCTGTACTACAATACAAAATTTCCTTTCAAATGCCAACACAAACAATCATTTAGCAAATCACAATTCTTGATGTGTCTTTTTCAAAGACTTCAACAATCTCTAAATTTTGATTTTCAATGTTTTCTAAAAGACAAAAACAATTTCTTGAAAGAAAAACTTGTTGTTCACTTTCCAAAAATAACTCTCACTATACCAATGAGAGAGCAGAAAATCAAATCATAAAGAATCAAGCAATAACAACCCAATCAACTCTTTCATTGAAAGCAAAAAACAAAGAGCAAACCAATGAGTCTTCTCAATGCAAACAAAAATGTTCTTTCAAACCAATAAGAAAATGAGAAAAACCAAGTACTCAACTTTCAACCAATCACTGGTTCTCAACCAATCAGACACACTCAACTCCTGAAGTCAGAGAGAATGATTTTGCCAATAAGAGTCAAGAAACGAAAGTCAAGACACAAAGGATAAGAAAAACCTTGAAAACCTAAAACTGTTCATGCATGCAAACTAAAGAAAAAAACATATCAATCAATGATCCAAGAAACCCAAAAGAGGTAATTCAACTGATCTGAGCAGTGAGAAAAACCAAAACTCAATTTCAAAATTTTGAAAAATATTGTTCGCAGACAAGTAGTGTTACACAGTGCGAGAATCTATGATTCTCGCAGATGACCCTTTATCAAGGTGCAAGGTTCTCTCACTGAAACTTATGTGCAGGGTGTGAACCCTCCAAATTCTCACAGTCTGCAATGGATTGCAGTGCAAGAACTCCTGAACATAACAAAAATTTTGAAAATTGAAGCAAAATTCAGAAAGGCTTCTAGACTCAGAAGGTCTACCAAGATATCCTGAAGACTTAGAGACTGATAAGATAGGAGAAAAATGAAACTAGAGCAAATGGACACAGAAAAATGCAAAAGGCCACAAAGAAAAAGGGATTGTTCCCCAGTGGAGTCGCCAATTTTGTTATTGGATAAATCCGTAAGTGTGGACACAAACCGATCTCCCTAGATCCACCTGGATCTAGAACAAAGAAAGACAGAATAATACTCTTTCCCTAGATTTTAACTATTGAATGAAATAGGAGGCAAGAATCATGAACATACCTTATGATCACTTCCTTAGGTCTTTGTTGTTCCAGCTTCGCTCCAATGCTCTTGTGCCATCAAGACCAAAACAGCTCAAACCAATTGAAGTAAAAACAACTCAATATATTTAACAGTTAATCGATGTATATGATCAAGGAGTTATACAATAAAGTAGACTTAATTTTATGGGAAAGGGACATATTACTGTATTATATTGATGGAAAGAAAAGATTACAACCTGATCCTTGATGTTGCAAACCTCCTTTCAATGGCTCCTGGCTCTGACAGACACACTTGCTCACTTGCATGAAGAAGATCAACCACTTTTGATAACCTTGCTGGAGTTCTCTAGTTGTTGTAGCTTTAGTCCTTCACACAGTCTTTCACTAATTCTCTAATAAGCTTCTTGCTTGTTTGCTTGCTTCTAACCTCTTCCATGAGAATCCCCTCAATATATAAGAGAGAATGAATCAGTTACTTGGATAGGAATGATCCCAAAATATCAGGAAATCTAGTACTTAGATAACCATTCGAATGCCATCTCATCCTTCTAGAAGATTCCCTTCTAGAAGCTTCGAGAATTCGTCATTTTCCCTTCTTTAGAAAGTGTTCGTACCCTAGCAGTTATACACAGTGTGAAGTTCTCGCACCCTGGCTTAAAGCAGCCTGCGAGAATCATGCATTCTCGCAAGAAAATGTATTGGTAGCCTGCGAACCTTCCTCAAAAATGTGGTTTTCTGAAAAGAGATGAAGGTAACTTTTCTCAGGAGAAAGTTCTAATGAAGAGCTTGAGTACACCATCATCAATACATCATCATGATGACCAAAATCATGGGTAACAAACCCCTCCTCTTTCATTGCTTGACAGTACAATCAACAGTAGAATCTTGGACAGTATAATCAGCAGCAGAATTTTGGCAGCACATGGCAGGGTCAGCCATTTACTAATCAGAACTGGCAACCCCAGCAGTACCCACCTGAAATTCCTACCTGGCGAAACCAGCCTGCCACAAACCCCAACTGGCAAAATCAATCAACTACAAGTTCCAATTGGCCAAATTCACAATACCCCACCTCATCCTAGAAAAATTTGAATAATACCTACCCTCCACAATGGCCTAACTCGACTACCCAAAACCCAAATTGGAACCAGAACTGGAAGCGCCCCATGGGGATGAATAACCAACCTATGGGGATGACCTCTCAAACCCAACCTCCATTACAAACTCCACTCCCATTGTCCCAATTATAATTGCGCCCTCAATTACCTGCCCAACCCCATCTAAATCCCAATAACAGACCAGCTCAGCTCGTCCAGATTATGGAAAGTGGAGAAGGGGAAATCAATCCAGTAGGGTGCAATGAACTTTGGTTAATATCGGGGCACATCATCTCTCCCAAACAAAATGATGTACCCCAAGAATAGGGGAATGAAAAACAACCAGCAATAACACCCTCAACTGTGGTAATAACAGAAGAAATCGGGCAAGAGAGGAACATAGTCAAATCACAAGACTCTGATAAGGATGCAATTCCCTCCCCTCCGTTCCCCAAAACGTTGTTGATAGTGAAACCCACCGTATATCCTGACTTCGACATTGTCATGGAACTCAGGAATTTATAGATCAAAACTCCACTCCTGTAAGCCCTGCAAGACATACCGATCTATGCAAAGACAATCAAGGAGCTATATGGGAGGAAGCCTGTCAGAAAAATAAAAAATTCATCATCAACAATTCATGTAGTGGAAGCCTTATTTGATCTAATTTTAGGTAGAGAAACACCAGTTAAATATGCAGATCCGGGGAACCCCATAGTAACAGTACAGATTCAGGGTTGTTCTTTTCCAAATACCCTAGTTGATTTGGGGGCGACCATCAATATTCTAACTATGGAAACCTACAATGCCCTAGGTCTTCACTCTTTCGACCCAACCCTGACTATGTTGCAATTGACCAATTGATCAGTGGTCAAACCACTCAACACACTACATGATATATCCATTTCAGTTGATTCTTGGGAATTTCCCACAGATTTTCTCATCATCAACCCAGGAAGTGGACTTGAAGGGAATCCATTGATATTGGGCAGACCATGGCTCGCCATAGTTGATGTGTACATAGGCTATCGATCAGGTACGATGATGATTGCTATAGGAGGCGTTACAAGGAATCTCATCTTATATCCTCTAGCCAAACCTAGTCCAACGATCGTACACCCGCAATTGCCACCACCACGATATCCTGAGAAGGATCTGCGTGCCCCACTCACGATGCAAGAAGCCTTCAAGCACAAGAATCAACTAGAGGATGATGTAATCAGTGGGTTTATTAACAATCCAACCGCTGTAAGTAACCCAACATTCCAGATCCTCCAAGTTGTTCTAGACTGTGAAGCACAGAGAGAACTGCTGGAAGATTTAATGGAACAACAAATTCCGACTACCGCTATTCACAACAACAAATCCATTGAGATCGCACCAGGAAAGTCTCTGAACATTAATGCCAACCTAGAAGAGAAACAACAACAAAAGCTAATCCAAACTCTCTCTAAATACCAGTAAGATTTTTTCTTGGAGTACTCTGATATGAAAGGTATTGATCCACAACTTTGCACACACCACGTTTATATTGAGAAAGACGTCTGACCTATCCGACAACCGCAAAGAAGACTGAACCCCCACCTCAGAGATATTGTTAAAGAAAAGATACAAAATCTATTGGATGCAGATTTTATATACCCTATCTCAGATAGTCAATGGGTTTCCCCATTAGTCATCGTCCCAAAGAAAAATGGGAAGTGGTGAATCTGTGTTGATTACAGGGAACTAAACAAAGCTACTCAAAAAATCATTTTCCATTAACTTTCATCGATCAAGTCCTGGACACATTGGCAGGGAAGAAATTCTTCTCTTTCCTAGATGGTTTCAGTGGCTACAATCAGATCCAGATTACCCCAGAAGATCAGGATAAAACGACATTCACATGTCCCTGGAGTACCTTTGCCTACAAAGTATTGCCCTTAGGACTTTGTAACACTCCAACTACATTCCAAAGGGCCATTCTGAGCATATTCAGTGATCTGATTAGCGAAGGGCTTGAAGTCTACATGGATGATTTGATCACCCTGTACGGCGAAGACTTTGATGAAGCCTTGAATAAGCTAGAGAAGGTATTGGAATGGTGCATCACTACCAGGTTATGTTTAAGCCACGAAAAATGTCACATGATGATGACAGAAGCTGTGGTATTAGGGAATTACATTTCTGTAGATGGAATTAGAGTAGACCCAACAAAAATTGAGGTAATTCTTAATCTACCTACTCCACACACACAAACTGAGGTATGTAGTTTCCTTGGTGCTTCAGGATACTATCACATATTTATGCCAAATTTTTCAAAAACCGCTGCGCCTTTACATGGTTTGACAGGTAATGTAGAATTTCAATGGTCTGACAAATGCGATGTGGCTTTTGCAAGACTCAATAAACTGATCTCAATAGCGCTAGTGTTGAGAGGACCTAATTGGAAAATACCATTTCAAATTTCCACCGACGGCTCAGACATTGCCATAGGCATTGTTCTAGGACAGGAAGAAGAAAAGAAACCCTCTGCCATTTATTTCATTAACAAGAATCTAACTCCAGCCGAACTTAATTATACAGTAACAGAGAAAGAGTTCTTAGCTGTTATACATGCCATCAATAAATTTTTTCATTATATAACAGGCTATCTAGTTATCCTATATACTGATCATTCTGCCATTAGATATCTAGCTAATAAAATAATTACTAATGGACGGGTCACTCGATGGTTGTTATTATTGCAGGAATTTGATATCACCATCAAAGATCGACCTAGGAGAGAAAATCTTGTCGCAGACTTCCTGTCACGAATCCCAAAAACAAACGAGTCATTAACAACTGAGGATCAATTCTTGGATGAGCATCTGTTTGTTATCAACACAAAACCACCTTGGTACGCTGATGTAGCAAACTATCTAGTAGCGGGAAGATTACCGACACATTTATCATCAAAGGAAAGATGAATGATCGTCCAGCGTAGCGCATGATTCACTTGGATCAGTGGATATCTTTTCCACACAGGAGCTGATCTCCAGATCCGACGATGCGTACGAGAGGACGAAATCTATGACATACTGAAAGCAAGACATGATGAGCCCTGGGGGGGGGGGATTTTGCAGACCATAGGACTGGACAAAAAATCTTACATATGGGCTATTATTGGCCCTCAATATTCAGAGATGCCAAGAAATATGTCTAGACATGTGACAGCTGTCAGCGGATGGGGAAACCAGGTCAGGCTGATGAAATGCCCTTGAAAACACAACTAGTCATAGAACCATTTGAAGGATGGGCGTTGGACTTCATCAGCCCCTTTAATAAAATTCAATTCAAAAGGCCTATATTCTCATTGCAACGAACTACATGACCAAATGGGTAGAGGCGGAACCTTTACCAAATGCAACAGAAGAAGTAGTCATCAAATTCCTTTTAAAATTGTTTGTACGGTATGGACTACCCAGAGAAATAATTACCGATGGAGGGTCACAATTTACAGGCCATAGAATCACCACCACCCTGGACAGCTATCACATCAAGCAGAGAGTTACTTCTCCATACCACCCACAAGCAAACGGCCAAGTAGAAAGCACCAATAAGGTCCTAGAGGTAATTCTGACGAAGACTGACTCAACAAACCGACAAAATTGGGCTACTGAGCTCCCAAATGCCTTATGGGCTTATCGTACAACCTGGCATAACACCACTGGCTACACTCCTTACCATCTAGTCTATGGTAAAGAACCCATCTTCCCAATAGAATTCGAGATCAAGACCCTAAGAGTGGCCCAGGAAATTGGACTAAATCTTACAGAAGCACATAAACGACACCTTCAGCAACTCAACAAATTGGATGAAGCACGCTTGTCTGCTGTGGAGCGCACAACTGTTATCCAGTGACAGAGAGAAACCTGACATGACAAGCATATCAAAAATAAATCATTCAAGAAAGGCGACTAGGCGCTCCTCTATGGTTCCTGATTTCAGGACTTTCCTGGGAAATTACAGACACAATGGCTAGGGTCGTATGAAATTAATGAAGTCCATGATAATGGCATGGTTACTTTGAGCACCATCGATGGGTCTGGATCACCCTTTCTGGTCAATGGACACCGGATGCGACTTTACCACCAGCCACCTTCAAAAGATTCCTTCTATCAAGAAGTAAGTAAAGACCCTACGATGCAGATTTTGGCTAGCTGGGAAGGTAACACAGCCACCCCAACTCCATAAATGATGTATTCTATTTATATTGTACATATTGTACATAGTTTTCCAACTAAGTGGTTAGTTTTTTTTTTCTTTGTTTTATAAAAAGTCATCTAGGAAACAAGAATCGGGATAGATAACTACAATTAGCACCTTCTTCTGTTCCATACTCCCATTTTTTTTTATCACACGGACTCTGTATTTTACCTGTTCATGACGATGTTGTTCCTTTATCGTGCACCTACTATTCCTTTTTGAAATGGAACAACTGTTGTTCCCTTTCTCATGCGCTTGTTGTTTCCTTTTGAACGGAACAATTGTTGTTCCTTTTCGTGCAACTGTTGTTCCTTTTTGCGCACCTGTTGTTTCCTTTTGAACGGAACAACTGTTGTTCCTTTTCACGCAACTATTGTTCCTTTTTGCGCACCTATTGTTCCTTTTTGAAATGAAACAATTGTTGTTCCCTTTCTCGTGCGCCTATTGTTTCCTTTTGAATAGAACAACTGTTGTTCCTTTTTGCGCACCTGTTGTTCCTTTTTGAAATGGAACAATTGTTGTTGCCTTTCTCACACGCTTGTTGTTTCATTTTGAATGGAACAACTGTTGTTCCTTTTCGTGCAACTGTTGTTTCTTTTCGCGCACTTGATGTTCCTTTTTTTTTAACAGAACAACTAATGTTCATTTTCGCGCAATTGTCATCCCCTTCTTTACCATTCAAATGCTATCCATTCCCTCGGAAGTGCGGCTTTCATCAATTAATTTTCACCATCACTGTTTCTAATCGTCATTACAATGATTTGTCATTATTTTGTGGATGGTCCCTCACACCTTATCAAAAAAAAAAAATTGTGGAATAATCTCTCCGAAATATCTTAAACCTTGTTCATAATCAATCACCACCATAAGTTGTTTATTTCCCTTATATATACAAATATACTTGAATGATATTCTTCCTCTATATTATAAGGAGTCTTTAGCACACTTTTACTTGGCAACGTTACACTTCCTTATACCATACCTTACTCTTAAGGAGTATATGAGCCTCCCTTAAAAAAAATAAAAAATAAAAACAAATAAAAAAATACATATATATATACATATATATATATATATATATATATATAATAAAATTTTCCCATAAAGAAAAGGGGGTCTCATCATGAGCCAACCTACCACGATCATAGGATACTAAAATAAGTGACATTCTCACTATGGCTACCACACGAGGGCAATGGCCTTTGACATTTTCTTTTGTCAAAGGACAAGAGGTCTCATCACGAGCTGGCTTGTTCACTTAAGTTATAATATAGTGAGTGGAATTATCATTATCTGGCTACCAAACTAGGATAATGGTCTTCTTGGGAAAAGACAATTCAAATATTTATTAAGAAAAGATACAAATAAATAAAGATACACAACAAAAACCTTTTTCATAAAGAACGGGGGGTCTCATCACGAGCCAACCTACCATGATCATAGGATACTAACGTAAGTGACATTCCCACTATGGCTACCACACCAGGGCAATGGCCTTTGACATTTTATTTTGTCAAAGGACAAGAGGTCTCATCACAAGCTGGCTTGTTCACTTAAGTTACAATCTAGTGAGTGGCATTATCATCATCTGGCTACCAAACCAGTATAATGGTCTTTTTGGAAAAAGATGATTCGCACGTGTATTAAGGATAAAGGCTCATCCAAGGGTTAAAATGAAACCCTTCCAAGGCTATGGACACCTGCCGACAGTAGTGGCTTTGCTTATGGTATGGAAGATTATCTCAAAATACCAAGTTTTTGCATGTCTCTAGTTCTCCTTTAGTCAAATAATGAGGCTATCATATCAGTTATACTCAATCACACGAAAAAGTAACAATATTATGTTATGTGGGCTATTAAAAAAAATGAATAGATTTAATTTATTTTTTATTGATTTCTCCATAAATCATTTTTTTGCACATAGGTGTAATAACTTTACAAATTCCACACATCAAACGACTATCGTTTAAATGATTTTTGGTGGCATGTGTCTTTTTGAAAATTATATATGGTTATCCCCTACTGGCGGCGGCAATGAAATCATTACCTCTCACTCGAAAATAACTTCACTCATTGCTTCCGCCTACACTAACAGTCGAGGACGACCTCTATATTAATGAGGGGGATGCTCGGCACACTTCCCAACTAGATGTAATGATTGCAATAAATACAAAACATGCATCTTTATACATTCGTTGTTACTGATATTTTCCATTTCCGACATCTTCTTCTCCAAAGTTCGTCTAACCAAATTTGTAAACATGAACGATAGTTGTTCTTTCTTTCTCACAGAATATGGGTGGAAAAAGTGTGTGCAGAGAGCCAACATTACTCCAGGTTACAGAATAGGCAAGAGAAATCCTACATCGCCTAGAGTGGACCGAGTACTTCAGCCACTTGCAAGGGTATGACACAAACGTCACGCTCGAATTCTTTCAAAACCTGGAAGGAGAAATCTCTACGGTGCAAGGCATACAAATATCAGTTACCCCGAAAATCGTAGTGGAAGTCACAGGCCTCCCTAACACAAGCATTCAATGGAAAGGGAAATACATGAAGCTAAGGGAAGCCGTGGAATATTTCACAGATGTTGGGGAAGAATTGGATAAAAAAGGAAAGGGACTTAATCCCAGTACCCTCAGTGAACCGTGGAAGGAATTGGTGGGGATAGTTCAGCGGTACATCACCTACAATGGATGATACGATGTAATTCAACCTCGCCATCTCAAATTGTCAGCAGCCTTGAAGCAACGGTTAGTACTTAATCTACCTTTCTTCCTGCATACCATACTACATGAAGTTTCCTTAAGAACACAAAAGTCCAAGGATCTTGTTACTATCATTAGCCACCATAGATTAGTAAAACTAATAGTGGATAAAGCATTGAGTCAAACTAAGTTGACTTGGGAGAATCTGATTGAGGCCAATAGACCTCCATAACTGGAGTAGGCGACCACCACCCAAAGAGAAATTCCACCACCTCAAACCAAAGTTGAAGCAGAACCTGCTCAAATCACTGAGGCCCAAACCTCACAGACACAAGCATTAACAAAAAGAAAGAAGAGAACAATGGTTGCTCTTAAATCCCCCCCTAGGATAAGGAGGAGAAGAAAACAAACTCAGGAAACAACTAAAGCAATTCAGGATGCAACAGAGCACCCTGAAGAACTTCAGAATTTCATAGAACAGCCTTAACAAGAAAATGGTCAAGCAATTGAGCAAGCAGAGAAGACAACAGAAAAGGATAATCAGGGAGACACCCAACCTGCAGCAGAGCACCTGACAAGACACTTTTTGAAGAGCTATGAGATAGAAATAGCTCAGGTTTTGAAGAATTTAGGAACCTTAACTGACAAAGATGAAAATAATCTTGAAAAAGAACTAGAACCAGCCTCCTCTTCAAAACCAACTGAAGACTTTCCTGACATTGAAATGTCTTTTCCAGATGACACAGCACAGGAGGAATTTCTTTTTGAAATAGGAGACCCTCTTGGACAACTAGAGCACTTGGAAGGAATAGAGGGACAACCATATGTTGGACGAAATGAAGAAGACCTCGAGATCCCTCATAAACAGAAATCAACCAAAAGCCAAAAACAAATTAGGAAATTAAAGAAAGAAAACAAATTGTTGAAGAAAAAGGCTAAGAGGGTTGTGGTATTAAAGAAGAAGGTGGGAAAACTCAAGGAGATTCTCAAGGAATTGAGGAAACAGTTAGAACTAGTAGACACGATCCATAGAAGAAAGAAAAATAAAAATGGTAGAATGCAAGGAAGAAATCCTCTTCCTAAGAAAGCAACTAGTACAACTTTTGTAGGGATACAGACATACACTCTGATTTTAGAGGAAACAACTCAACTTTTTGAGCAGAATGATACTAGTAGGAGACTGGAGGAAGAAATACTGCAGTCTCAACAAACCCTGACTCAAAACAGAGGCGAATTACTGACGATAACAGAGAAGTCCCAGGAACAGAGTACTATCATGAATAGATTGGAAGCAGAGCTTGCACAGACCCAACAAACATTAATTCGCTCTAGATAAGAAATGAATGAATATCAAGCATCCCAATCTCAAGCACAGGGTGCCATCATTCATAAGCTAAAAGAAGAATTGGGACAAGCCCATCAAGTATTGATTCAATCCAGGGAAGAGATGGGTGCTATGGAAGAATACCAAGCATCTCAATATCAAGCATAGAGTGTCATCATCGATAGACTAAAAGCAGAACTTACACAAGCACAACAAGCATTGGTCCAACACCAACATGAAATGGTAACTAGGACTGAATATCAAAGGGTTGTTAAAGAATTGAAGGACATGACAACAATAGAGGGTGAGACTTATGCTACGCTTACCAGAGCCCAAGTGAAGATAAAAAAGGTACAAACCCAATTGGAAGAAGCTTTGGAGAAAATCAAACACATTTGTGATGTCTACTCTGATGCCATCAATTGTAGAGCCCCTGCCACTAATTATGTTTTATTCTTGCTGGAACAGTATCTATTGTTGAGAGTGAAGGCCATCAGAGCAGGTAAACCCATTTCATTTGCCACTGTTCCAGAATTTATTTCATGTTTTAGAGATCAGGAAGAGAAGATACAATACCTTCTGTGTGAATTATATTTCCATAATCTCATTTTGGAAGAAGTTAGAGGAGACAAACCTAGCCTCTTCATAGGGGACATACAGTTCCAGGCATTCCTATCCTTTACTAGGAACCAAGTCAGATGGGGTAAGGCTCACAAAATGTTCATAAATAGGGAAACTGGTTTAGATCTTTGGATTAGAGGAGACCCTCCAAAATCCTTCCTAACCATCATCCGACACAAGACCTTCATGAAAAGGGCAGGGGTTGTGGACTCATTGGCTCCTATCCATTTACATGTCATCCGCTCAGGTATCACATATTTTGGAGAATTTGAGGAAGAAGCTCTTGTTGCTTCCAAGCTAAGATGGGATGTATCCTCCGATGAGGTTAAAAGTAGAGAGCCCTTTGGATTTAGGAATTTCTTTGCAACAACCTTAAGAGTGGAAAGATATGCTAGACTAATCCAGGAGGAAGGACCTACTTGTATAGGATGCAGGTATAACCCCCCTCTCCTCTGGTTTCCTCCAGAATTTTACCAGAAGGATTATCAAATTAATAAAAAGAGACAGGATGCCTCTTTTGACGAAATCAAAAGAAACCATGGTTTCAGGAGACCTGGTGAACCAACTTTTCCTCCCTACAGTATCACTAACTTACATGAAAGAATCTAGCTTGCATGAGGACATGCAAGAAGGTAAGCTGGGGGGTGTGTTGGGTTATGAAAAAGGTATAAATATCTTCCTTTTTCCCACAATTCAAGATATGATTTTGATTGATTCTTCAGATAGTTAGGGATAAATAGGAAGGAACATGATTAATATGTCTCTTAGGGTTGTTATTGAATTTTTATTAAATAGATTCTAAATTATGATTGGAATGGTTTGATTTTGTTGCAAAATTGGATAAATAACTGTCAAAGATAACCAAAGAGATTTTGGCTATGCGCAAGCTATTGGAGGTTGAAGAATTTTTAGGCGCAAAGCAGTTTTGAAAATAATGCATTGTCTATATTGTAAATTTATAATAGTAAAGAAATCCTGAGGATATTTCGATCCTCAAGATAGCTTGATTTACCCAAAATATTGTAATATATAAGAGGGTAATAGATCCAGAAAAACAAGGAAAAAAACGCATTCAAGTATTTAGACTCAGAATTGCTTTGCGAAAGCAGTTTTTGTAAATGTTTTACCAGCCATGGAATCAATGAAAGTTTTGAGTGTTTTTATCATTTCTATGCTCTGATTTTCTCGTAGCAGTACTTCTGAAGACCGAGGGCCCAATCTGAAGGAGCTATTGTCTTGTTCTGTAATTGTATCAGTTCGAAGTTTGATTTCTATTTTGTGATTCAGATCTCTTTTACAATAGCCAAGGATAAATGCATAAGTGTGTTAATGATTTTATGATTGGTTGTGTATAGAAGACAGACATTTCCATTAGTTATTAATGATTTTCGTTATGATTTCCATTTCTGAAGTTATTTCTTGACAGTTCCTCACATTTTCATCTACGTTGTTCCTTTTCCTTAGATTTACGATTATTGTTCCTTTCGTTAAGGTTACATTAGTTGTTCCTTTCAGTTAAAGTTATAATAGTTGTTCCTTTCGGAAAAAGTTACATTAGCTGTCCTTTCTAATTAGATTATAATTGTTGTTTATTTCTGTAAATAGAGTAATTCGTTATTTCCTTTCCAGTAACCAGAATTCAGACTTGATAGTTAATTTTGCAAGTCCTTACTTAGATTCAATTGCTGCTTTCTAGTTGAGTGAATTCAATAGATTAATTAGTTCATTTCCATTTTACAGCATCTTAGTAATCATATTTCAATTCCATTTAGTTCTTAGAATCTTTGGTGAATGGTTGAGGAACTTGATTGTTGATGAACTCAGATTTGGTTTAGCTACACGATTTAGGCTACCAGCATAGACTTTGTTGATATTCTTGAGATAAAAGATGAATCTCTGGGTTGATAAATTAATGTTAAACTAAGGTTGTTTTTAGTACATCTTTAGACACCAACAATGTACATGCTACATATAAGGGTATGAAAATTATACATTATTTTCAAAACCTATTTGTGCAAATTTCATATTTTAAATGAAGTTCAAATTTAGTATAACAACTTTGGTTATCTAATCATATATATATATATATATATATATATATATATATATTATTAGGTTAAAATTAATTAGGTGATATTAAATAGCGTTGACAATTTATTACTTTTTTTCCAATATAAAATTAGCTCAATTATATTAGAAAATATAATTCTTTACATCTACTAGACCATATCTGTCATCAAGCTCGAGGCATATAACTGTCCACTAACAATAATATCCATAAAAACATAACAAATTACATCCAGGAAGAGCTCCATACATGATCAAACTCTTCGATTTAAGCAAAATCTTGGTACCTATATACCAAAAGGCCACCACATTCTAGTAAAAAGAGAGATAATACAAAAAACTAGCATCATTCAAATTGTGATAACTTTCCGAAAAAGGAGGAATGGTAAACAACAAGCTAATATATGTTAATAAGGCATCTTTGACCCTCCAATCCATTTGACCATTTATGGAGAGTAATAAATCCTTCAGGTTCTTGTAATGCTTTCTTTGAGAGCTCATCCACCTCCTTATTGAATTCATGATAAATGTGCACAAAGATGGTGCCCAAAAACTTACTTCTTAAAGTCCTGGTTCTTTGCTTCCATCCTTCAATAGAACTAGCTCGTAGATCACTCTTTTTATTTAGCCAGTCTATGATTACTTTTGAGTCTCCCAGAATCTGAAGCTTGTGAATAGACAGATAATTAGCTATATAAAGTGTTTCCCAAACACCCATTAGCTCTGCCTTCGTATTGGTTCCTTCTCCGCAATTCAAATACCATTTATAAAATGTTGTGGCTGAAGATTTTATGATACCTCCCGCCCCACTGCACTTCTCAGTATACTTAAAAGTCTAGAAGAGCACATGTGTTATAATTCAATTATACTTTGGAGTGTAATGGATAGGACTAATATATCACAATTTTTGTTTATCAATTTATTTTAAAATGGTTTTCAAGCCTTCAATTTACACATATGACATTGTTAATAGTTATTAACATCTAGATCAGTCCAATTCTACTAAAACTTTTCAAAAAGTGGAGTCACCATTTTCATTTCTATTTTTCTTTTAGACTATACATAAGTAATATTTTATTAAAGTTTCATGTATTTTATAATTATTTTAGCTTTTAACTTTGGTCTACATACAACTACTACTTTAAAATATTTTGAAGTGATAGATATAAGTAGCGTTGTTGCTAATTTCACTTGTATTCATATTTGATTACTTTATCATCTAAAAATGTATGTAATATTCTTAAATCTAAGAGTCCTAGAGTGTGATTTATGCATTTTTATATATAGTTTATACTCGAGACTTCAGGTTAACATTTAGTACATAATTCCAACACTTTACTCTAGAAATTACATACTACATTATGTGATTTGTTTTTCATTAAACTACACAAAATTGTAGCAAAGAACAAAATATTATTATACAAGTTCATTTCGATAGAGTGTGGAGAGTCTAGCATGTACATGTACTAGGTGCTCACTTGGAGTCTTATAAAAAAGAGCACATCAGAAGTTCTACAGCACAAGGCCTCATTGACACTACCACCAAACATTTTTCAATAAATTTTGTCATTTTTGAATCAAAAACCTTTGTCAATGATGCATGATTTATACCAAAACTCACTTTCTTATAAATCTAAGAAACATTACGAAACTCACTGTAAGGAATATCCAGAGTAACCATCTCCAGTAAGCACATGACAAATGAATAAACATCTACATGTTGATTATAATCCTCTTCATATAATTATGGAGCCATGAATTTCAATGTACCAATGATAGTGTGCACAACAGGATCATTTGCCATGATAGCGACAAAACCCAGATCCCGGAGCTTCAAAACACCAATATTACCTTTCACGAATATATTGTTGCAATTTAGATCTCTATGAATTATGCAAGGGTTATGATTATGAAGATAATTCAATCCTTCAAATATCTAACGTGTCCAATTCTTCACCGCCTTCATTGATATATGTCGATGCTTCTGGCGGCACTAGCTCAAGGTCCCCAAGTGCAGACCTCAGTAATAAAATTCACATGTCTTGTGCTTGGAGGGTCCCCTTTTATTACATATGTAAACTTAATATCTACTGAATATACTACATAAATCAATTAACCTTTTGAACATGGAGAAGAAGTTAGGTATGAGGGGAATGTTGAAATTATAGGGGTTTGTATCTCATTGGTTCTTAAAGTGGCTTTAGTGAGTTTTATTACATATAAACACATTATTGTCACTTAAATGTTAAGAAAACTGACAACTTTGTCAATAACATGGATAATGTTTAAAAATGACTTCGAGTAAGCAATGTTGAGTAAAATGCATAGCTTCACAAATAATGTGGATGACCTATCCACAACCAATTAGTATACTAAGTAATGTTGAGAAAAATAGCAACTTCATGAAGAACATGGATGTCTTTTAAAAATAATTAAGTTAATTATAATAAATAAAAATATGTGTTTAGAGACATGCACAAAGGGAAGATAGATGGTGCTTTAGGAGCTTTATGTAAGGTCTTTACTTATGGTTGGTAGTGCGCACATTGTTTAGGTGCACATAAAGGGTTGAGTTAAAAGGTTGCAATGTCAATTGTTGTTTTTTTTTCTCACTAGACATAGTGGTGAACCGTTACATGTTTCCTTTCTACAAGTTGAGACACCTTGGGGGCATGAGCCCAACATCATCAAAATAGTGAACCAACTTCAAATACAATCATTTTAATTGCAATATCTTTATAGTCACAATTAACAACATTAAAATAAAACCTCCTTCAAAGTTAAAATACTATTATTTTAATTTTAATATATGTATAATCCCAATTAACAACATAATATAAAACCTCCCTCGAATTACTTTTACATTTCCATTCACCCGCTTAGAGATATGCTAGTAATATTTCTCCATGTTACATTTATGTATTTGGAATGGAACATTTTTTTTAATTGTGTGAATCAAGTTGCACTTCCTCTTCTTTTAATCGTAAATATTGTTTTATTGACTTGCGTATCACATGACGTTTTAGGCTTTTCCTTTTCTAATTTGACTTGACTTTCACTTGTCTATTAGGCTACATGTCTTGCAAATGTGGCAGATAATACCACTATGCGGACTTGTTAGTCCCATGGCTATACATTTCCATCATAAGTCAAACGTCTTTCCCTATCCATATATTGCTTTCCAAGATACATAATAGTAAAGTGATTTTTTTTAATGATAAGATACGACATCCTAAGATACATAATAATAATAGTAAAGTGATTTGTTTTAAATGCAAGATATTTTTTAATTTTATGAATACATTTTAATGTGAATATTTTGAATTTTTTTAATGGTAAGATACGACGTCCTCAAATACATAATAGTAAAGTGATTTTTTAAATGCAAGATATTTTTTAATTTTATGAATACATTTTAATGTGAATATTTTGAAATTTTTTTAATGGTAAGATACGGCGTCCTAAGAATATATAATAGTAAAGTGATTTTTTTTAAATGTAAGATACTTTTTAATTTTATGAATATTTTGAAATTTGTTTAATGGTAAGATACGGCGTCCTTAGATACATAACAGTAAAGTGATTTTTTTTAAATGCAAGATATTTTTAATTTTATGAATACATTTTAATGTGAATATTTTGAAAAAAAAAATAATGGTAAGATACGGAGTCCTAAGATACATAATAGAAAAGTGATTTTTTTTAAATGCAAGATATTTTTTAATTTTATGAATACATTTTAATGTGAATATTTTGAAAAAAAAATTGATGGTAAGATACGGCGTCGTAAGATACATAATAGTAAAGTGACTTTTTTTAAATGCAAGATATTTTTTAATTTTATGAATACATTTTAATGTGAATATTTTGAAGTTTTTTTAATGGTAAGATACAACGTCCTAAGATACATAATAGTAAACTGATTTTTTTTAAATGTAAGATATTTTTTAATTTTAAGAATTTTTTGAATTTTTTTTAATGGTAAGATATGGCGTCCTCAAATACATAACAGTAAAGTGATTTTTTTTAAATGCAGGATATTTTTAATTTTATGAATACATTTTAATGTGAATATTTTGAAAAAAAATTAATGGTAAGATACGACGTCCTAAGATACATAATAGTAAAGTGATTTTTTTTAAATGCAAGATATTTTTTAATTTTATGAATACATTTTAATGTGAATATTTTGAAAAAAAATTAATGGTAAGATACGACGTCGTAAGATACATAATAGTAAAGTGATTTTTTTTAAATGCAAGATATTTTTTAATTTTATGAATACATTTTAATGTGAATATTTTGAATTTTTTTTAATGGTAAGATACGACGTCCTAAGATACATAATAGTAAAGTGTTTTTTTTTAAATGTAAGATATTTTTTTAATTTTTTTAATTTTTTTTAGTAGTAAGATATGGCATCCTCAGATACATAACAATAAAGTGATTTTTTTTAAATGCAAGATATTTTTAATTTTATGAATACATTTTAATGTGAATATTTTGAAAACAAATTTAATGGTAAGATATGATGTCCTAAGATACATAATAGTAAAGTGATTTTTTTAGATGCAAGATATTTTTAAATTTTTTGAATACATTTTAATGTGAATATTTTGAAAAAAAAATTAATGGTAAGATACGGCGTCTGTTATTGGATAAATCCATAAGTGCGGACACAAACCGATCTCCCTAGATCCACCTAGATCTAGAACAAAGCAAGACAGAACATGACTCTTTCCCTATATTCTAACCATTGAATTAAATAGGAGGCAATAACAAATGACGTACCCTATGATCGCTTCCTATGGTCTTTGTTGCTCCCGCTTCACTCCATTACTCTTGTGCAGCCAAGACCAAGACAACACAAACCAACCAAAGTGAATAAAGCACAATCTATTCAACAGTCAATCTATGTATATGATCAAGGAATTATACAATAAAGTGGAATTAACTTTATAGGAAAGGGACATGCTACTGTATCATATTAATGGAAAGTAAAGATTACAACCTGAGCCTTGATGTCGCAAACTTCCTTTCGATGGCCCTTGGCTCCGACACACACACTTGCTCACTTGCATGAAGAAGATCAACCCCTTTGGAT
>ML780133.1:373723-386457 GCA_009831015.1 Picea engelmannii | reverse complement strand
AATGAATCTTGCTTAACCTTTTCCATGAGAATTCCCTCAATATATAGGAGAGAATGAATTAGTTACTTGGATAAGAATGATCCCAAAATATCAGGGAATCCAGTACTAGGATAACCATTCGAATGCCATCTCATCCTTCTAGACGATTCCCTTCTAGAAGCATCGAGAATTCATCTTTTTCCTTGCTTTAGAAAGAGTTCACACCCTAGCAGTTTAACACAGTGCGAACTTCTCACACCATGGCTTAAGGCAGCCTGTGAGAATCATGCATTCTCGCAGGAAAATATACTAGCAGCCTGCGAACAGTCTTCAAAAATGAGTTTTCTGGAAGAGATGAAAATAACTTTTTCTCAGGAGAAAGTTCTTATGAAGAGCCTAAGTACACCATCATGAATACATTTTAAATGCAAGATATTTTTTAATTTTATGAATACATTTTAATGTGAATATTTTGAATTTTTTTTAATGGTAAGATACGATGTCCTAAGATACATAATAGTAAAGTGATTTTTTTTAAATGTAAGATATTTTTTAATTTTATGAATATTTTGAATTTTTTTTAATGGTAAGATACAACATCCTCGAATACATAGCAATAAAGTGATTTTTTTTAAATGCAAGATATTTTTAATTTTATGAATACATTTTAATGTGAATATTTTGAAAAAAAATTTAATGGTAAGATACGGCGTCCTAAGATACATAATAGTAAAGTGATTTTTTTTAAATGCAAGATATTTTTTTATTTTATGAATACATTTTAATGTGAATATTTTGAAAAAAAAATTAATGGTAAGATACGGCGTCGTAAGATACATAATAGTAAAGTGATTTTTTTTAAATGCAAGATATTTTTTAATTTTATGAATACATTTTAATGTGCATATTTTGAAAATTGTAAGAATACTATTTTTTTTATTGGTGGAGAGGGTGTGAATGGAACCTAAAATTCGTTTTCTGCATCAAGATATTGAAAATAATTTAAAAAACAAATACCAAACGTTGGAGAAATGCCACACTATCTACCATTTGAAGGCTACAATGTCGAGGGACTCATAAAACAGAACTAAAACCAATGGCTTACAATGGTGTTGAGGAGTTAATGAGAGTGTTTTGGGTGCAATGACATAGCTTGTCTTGTCATTTTATTTACCGACCATGCTTTATTTAATTATGGAGTATTATTTATTTTTAAGAAATGTAATTGTTATGATTGTTATGGGATGTTTATTTGAAATTATGGTAATTAGGGTAGAAGTGTGAAACAGATGGTACACAATACATTTTCATCACGGTTTCAAGTCATTTCATGGTTCAAATCATTTCAAATAAGCAATACATACCAATCAATACCAATCATGACATTTCAAAAGGATGATTAATGCTAGCCCATTTCATCTAAGATAACTTTTATTAAAATATGAGAGTAGAGTATTATACACAAATAATAATGTCAATCACTTTATTGAATTAATTTTATGAATATACATAAATACAACAAGCTTTGTCTTAACATAGACAAACTATCTTGATCACACAATCTTTTGGTTGAGTGAATATCTCAACCTCACACTATTCTATGACACTTAATTAGAGAGAATCTCTCTCACAACCAACTATCTAACAATCTCTTAAATTGTAGGATCAAACCACTCTCGTAGAGATTGAATCTATTTTTCAATACATTAGCAAGCATATTACATAAGTAGGAATTATATATTCCAACAAATTCAACAAGAGAATATATGACATTTTGTCTATTTATTATAGTTGGTACATACTTAAACCCAAATGTTAATATCTTTCCATTAGCCCTACCTACCCTCACATGTGCATCTAATCAAGGTGTTGAGTTAGTTGATCTGATTGTAGGTATTAATTAACCCGCCCAACATGCAAATCTCAAAGACATGACAAAATGCTAGGATGACCTTATACGGATTACCTTAAACCATGAAAAATAGTGTTATGATCAGTAATCCTTAAAAATTTAATCACAAACAACATATTTAGAAGAGATAGAAATGCCCCTTTACATCAAAACACCCTTCAAGTAAAGAAACATCATGCAATGATCCTTTTATGGAAGGATCAACCCCTGTTCACTTACCCCTTAAAGGGGACAACCTTGTAATGAGTTAAGCTCCAATACAATATCCTCCACTACATTCATAAGAAGGACCCCATCCTTATTTATAAATAGCTAAAAACTGTTAAAACATAGACAAAGCCCCATGTTATGTACAAAACCCATTATTAAGCCCTAGACATTGAATTATTGCATTTATAGTGCTATATTTGTATGTCGGATAGTACCCTTCACTGTACTCTTTCATTATAATTGTACCCTTTGTCTCGTAAAAGGAGATTTCCCCCTAGAAGTGGATTGTATTCATTGACTCTTTATCATTTTTAAGGCATTGGATCATAATGCTAAGACCCCCAAAAAACTTCGTGCTATGTATAAAACCCCTTATTAAGCCTTGGATATTGAATTATTACATCTATAGTGTTATATTTCTATTTCGGTTAAAACCCTTCATTGTACCTTTTCATTATAATTGTACCCTTTGGCTCCTATATATATACCAAGGAGATATAGTCTTAGGATCATCTTATCTCATCTCATGTTGTATTTTGAATTTGATATATTGTAAAATGATGTTTCCTCCTCAAATTGGACTATATTCATTGACTCTTTATCATTTTTAAGGTGTAGGATCATAACAAAAACCTTAATCCTAACCAAGTACTACCAACATAGTGGTACTTCTTTAATGAAGGCATGTTACATTTATTCAAGGCTAAGTATGTAGTGGGCCTTATCTAATAATAACAGACATAGTAGAATCAGTCAACTTTACATTAAACGCCCATCATACCTACACTGTTATTAATTCTAGTGGACCCTTTGGCCCCCATTACACCCCTAGTGAGGATACCACCATTAGAGCCCCCTTCGAAACGTGTTACCCTCAATGTTTGCAGTGGTGATTTACATCTATAAGCTAGGGTCCCATGAATAGGTTATGAATGCAATGCCAAAGTAGTCTAGAAAAATAGGGTCCCATGTACAAGTGTTGGTTTCAATGTACAAGTGTTGGTTGCAATGCTTAAGTACTCCAAGAATCTCATCGATAAACACAGGTCCAATGTGCAAGTTCTCATGCTAATTCCCAATGAATGACACCCAATTGTGATGGATGGATGAGTACAATGCTCAAAATGTTGACTCTGATATTTTGGGTTGGAATAAATAGAACCATTTATATGCAAACAGTTATCCACATAGCTATAAAAGGTCAGATGTGGCTCTAGAAGCAACACGTGATAGTAGAATATGAAGATATAAAATTGATATTCATCACAACCTTCTAACTTTCCTTAATATTATTTTCTTCGTATGATGGGGTACATTCATAAAAGAGAACCTGGAAGTAGTTTTCTTCCAAAAAATTAAAACTACCCATATAGCATTCGTTACGAGTTCCTTCTAAATCAACTTAGGCATATATGCCTTTGGTATGATCTTCTCTAATGAAAGGATACATCTTGCCAATGATGTGAATATCCTTAATTTGATAGATATCCTCACTAATTTTTTGGAATATCTCCTTCATATTTTGTCACATTAGTGGAATGTCTTCTACAAGTTTCATAAAAATATTGGTCATTCCTCCCATTGCATGTCCTTCAACATTTCCATTTTTGTTTTTGTTAAGGTATTGAGATTACGAATTTTAAATGACCCTAACTTCTTTAATATTCGATCAAAACTGTTATTATGACCCCAATATGGAAATATCACAACCTTTGTTTCTAAAGGTGTAAGTCTTGCTACAATTGGATTCATAAGAAGAGAGATTGTTAGAACAATATAATTTTGAGCTTTTGAACTTTAGATTTTGCCTCTTGGAAATAAAAAAAATTACCTAAAAAGAAAAAACCTTAGAGAGTTGCCTTTCAATTTTAAAATAAATTCATGGGTTGTTATTTACCAATAAAGCACTTACAATATCTATCATCGATGAGTTACTCTAATTTGATCGAACAGTCCTAATGATCTTCAAAGTTTAGAAGTTGCTTGAATTTTAAAAGAAAGTGTTTAACGGTCACTTCAGAGCTTCGTGCTTCGGGTATTCCAACAAGTCTAAACAAAAAAAAACCTGAAACTCTGAAGTCCCAAAGATAGTCACCCGTGATAATTCCTAAAGGACTTACGAACACGTCATGGGACACGTGTCTTTTAAAATATTTTCTTGGTTTGACACGTGGCACCTATTTTTGACATTTACGTCGGATGATTCACACATTTTCAGGTGAAACGTAGCACCTCTCTTTTCTTGAAACGTCATCAAGAATGACGTCATCAAGAGAGATTTCCATTCGAAGGTTTTAACAAAGACTAAGTTCACAAACCGTCGAAGTATCAAAGCGTCAAATTAATTAAAAAAAGTAAAAAGTGTTTTAAAAGGTTAATTAAACATTTAATAACTTAGGTTAATCATGATTAAGTATTAATTAATCACTTCGCAAGTTCGGACTTCAGGATATTTCCATCCTGTCACATCCAAAACTTTCGAACGTCGAACCGTTGAAGTATTAATGACATTTATGACTAATTAAAGTTAATGATTTCAATAAATATTACGAATCACTAGGTAATAAATTCCATTAAGTTTTTAATAAATTGTTCGACAGTAAATCTATATGAATATCGATAGACTTTTTGAATAAAGGACTTTGAATTTTAAAATCATTTTACCATTTGCAATTAGTAGTTTTTTATTCAGTGTAGAGCTTATAGAATTCTCTTGTTATGGGTAGGCTAATTCTATTTCCTTGAGGATTATGGTGCCACGAAAAGTTGCAAAGAAGCTTGATGCATCAAGTGATGATTCCAATCCAAATGAAGATGTTCTATCATACACAACTCCGCGAGTTACTGACGCCATTAAGTCTTGGAAGCAGCTTTTTGATATCTTAGAGCATGAGATTATTAACTATCTAGACGAATCTACTATGGAAGATGACGAGTCCTTCTCATCCAAGCTTAAATTTGTATCACAGTCAAAGATGCATAAGATCGTTGCACGGCCCAAAATTATACCCTACAATGATATGATAAATTGGACTTTGGAACATGTCAACATCCAAACCAAAAGCGTCATCAGCCACCAGCAGACTTCTGCCGGCTCTTTCTGACCGAATAATCTACAGGTAATGTATAAATTGTCCCCTACCACTAAATATACTTACCATGCAACATTTCTTCTAGATTTTGAGAGAAGAGAATGCACTCAATACAGTAGAAATGGTCATGATATAATAAAGACATGGTGGGGACATCCAGAAAAATTCAGAGCCGACGCTCATGGTATGTATTCCACAGCGTCCTTAGATGATCATATGTTATATATATCCATGATGCTCTGTCGTCTGTTTGGTAAGAATAACCCTATGCATTTCTCATTTGAGTGGGTAGCCATAATGAATGAAGTAATCGAGGGTTATACCTTCAATTGGGCTAAAATGATATCTGATAATTTGGTCAAGGAAATTATTGAGTATCAATTGTAAAAATCAAAAGGGAAAACTACTCCTTTTTACATGTTAGCATATATTGTGGATTCCATTTGTTTCATGAACCCATTCCCCCTGATGAATGGAGTTGTACCTCGACCATTTCTGAGCCAATACATTTCTATCAATCCAAATTATGGGAGGAAAATTCCAAAGATTTATTTTACGAAATATGTCACTGCATAGTGGTTCTTGTTCACATAGCTATCTATAGCCACCCTCCACCCAGAATTTCAGAAAAGATTGTGGGGAAATTAGGAAAACTTGCGGACTGGTTCATTGAGGAGAATTTCTCCTACATTAGAGTATTTTCTTGTTCCATTCCTCCTCATGCCCTTCCATATTTTTTACCTCACAGGATGGTATGTAGAGAAGTGGCATGCCAAACAGTAGTAGGAGGTATCAACAAGGAATTGAAAGTGGCTCAGAAAATGTTTTGGCCAACTTTTCCCATTCAAGTTGGTATGTTCACATTATTATATTTTGGTCATTCTAAAGTTGAGGTTGCAGCCCTAGAAGATGTCAAATTAGTTGAGATCAAATTCAAGAAGAATGATCCACATAAATAGTGGAAAATCATTTGAATCAATTTAACATGAAGCGATACATCCATGAGGATTCTCCTTATGACAAGATGTTTAGGGGAGTTAGATCTTATGAATAATTTCAAAGTAGATTCCAAACTCTACCTCCTAACCAACAAGCTAGTTTCCTCATCTTTCAAAAGCATAAACGAAACAATTTACCAAATATATTCTAAGGAGAGTCAAAACCCATGCCTTCTTCACAGAAATCTAAACCCACGAGATCTAATCTGATTTTCTCCACTAAGAACAAAGTTGAATAAGTCCCAAAAAATCCAGAAATTTTATTTCAGGAAATAAAAACATCATTGTCAGGACTGAATGATCCACAAGTATTAGCTCGGTTTGAATCTTTCATGAATCAATGACAAGTTGTTCCTCATTCAACTCCAGCTACTCCTGCTGGCACCCCAGATACAACAGGTCAGGAACATTCCACAACAATCATGTCTCATATCACATCATTAACACCTTTACAGATCAGTTTCAGAAATCATAATTCGGATCTCATTCATGTTGGTGATCTTACTCCTATCTTACCTGAAGAGATTCCTCCCTCAAGTTTCTTTTTCAGCAATAAATGAAAGGCTATTGTAAAAAGAGAATATCACCAAAAGGAAAATATTGGTGTGTGATGGGAAAGACCAAGATGATCCTAAGTTTGCAAAGGATGTTGTAGATTCACTAGTGTATTTTTCCACTGCCAATCAATGATCAATGGAAAATTTTACCGAACAACTGCAATAAAAATGTCTCTTGGTGGAGCAATTGCATAATGAGATACATAGTACAGAATAGACCGTTAGAATCAAGATGAACCAGGACATTGAAAAAATCAGGGCTAGTTATCAGCATCAAATGAATCAATTATAGGATAACCTTGAGTTGCTCTACCAAAGTTCACAGAAAAACAAAGGTTTGATCACTCAGTGAGAAAATTTGACTAAACAACTATTGGCATAGGGGCAGACCCATGGTTCAAAGCTACAACAACACACCAACAAAACCCTAACTACTGGCCCTTTCGGGAACACCTATGAAGTAGATGAAGTCTCACCCAAGGTAGAGGCAAGCGTGGTTGCAGGACTCCAGTGTCTGCAACCTTAGCTGGGACACAGATATGTGATTCTAATCAAGGCACTCAATAGTTAACATTCATCGATATTCAGTTCTTAGTTATAGCACCGTTAAACCCTAATTACAGAGCATCACATTATTCAACCAGATCTAGCATCTAAAAACACTTAGCATGATAGAATAGATCAAATTTAGCAGATTCAAGAACTAATCACATGTATATAAGTTAGATATAACATCCATCCATATTATTAAGCACTAAGCACATTATCATATAATCACATCAACACATTTCACAAAGTAGAGCAACACGGCATGTACATGGTTCACCCCCACCCTGGGGCTATGTCCACCAACTCTTTGTCTTATTTATTAGATTCTTCAATAGGTTACATGCACAGAGCCTCAAAAACCCTACTCCGCAGAGGATAGGAGGTCTGCACAGCTCGCTAGATCCTCCTTCTCTGAGTATATCTAAGCACATAGCCTTCCACAACCTCTTACAATGACTTGCACTTAGCTATGCAACTCTCACACAATATGCACAAAGAACTTACAACTCTTGATCACATAGATCCAAATCTATCACTCAGTCATTCGTCGTGTTCACTAAATCGCCTTAGCATCTATTTATACATACAAAATAGGCCTAATAATGGGTGAACACATTGGATGACATTCCCATACCCGTTACATAATCCCAAATCCCAAAAAGGGCCCTAAAAGGGGTCGAGATCCCATGATCTCCACTTCATCTTGCACTCCACCTTCAACAGCCTATCAAAGTCCAAAAATAGGTCAAAAATGACCAAGAATCCTCAAAACTTGGTTAAAGGACAACAAGCCCCTAACACTCACCTGTGACTCGTCTCGAGTCACTTTGATCTGACTAGTTTTTCTTCAAAAGCCTTGAGCTTGGCTCAAGCTACTTCAATTTGTTGTTGTGTTGTGACTTCCTTTTCAGTGAACTCTTGTATGACTGCTTTATTGACAGGTCCTTCGAGGCATTGTTTAGATACAGTGACAACTTGCTCCAGTTCCACTCCTCGGCCTTCAATTTTTGTGAACAATTGGTAAGCCTCATCCTGTACAAGTTGGAGCCTCTGAGTTACTTACATAACTCTGCTCTAAATAGTATGGACCTACTGCTGGGCAGTGTGCTACTCTTGGGATCGCTTCATTCTTTCCACAGCTGACAAGGGCTTCAACTATGCATGTATTGTCTCTACTTGATTCTTCACTTACTGGAGCTGTGACTCCAGTGCCTTTAATTCTGGATCCTCATTGATTTGTTCATACGTTTGGGCACTACTATCACTTAGTTTCTTGCATTCCAGGGCAAGGAATTTTATTCTTTCAACTGTGCTTCGAGTAGTTGCTTCCTTTTGGTCACTTACATCCTGCGAGGTGTCAAGTATAGTGTGGAGCTCTAAATCTGTTATTCATTGTTGTAGTTGCTAGACAACTTCTGCAAGTTGTTCTACTTGATGAGTGACTCAGTCTTCAACCTGTAGCTCTAAGCCTGCTACAGAGAAGAGGGCTCTATTTACTGCTTCTTTTACTTCAAGCTGCTCTGCAAGCAACTGTTCTTTCTCTTGTTGCATCTGTACTTTTTTTTCTTCAAACTTGGCCTGGAGAGAAACCTTCTCATGTTCTACAATTCTGCATTGTTCTACAATATCACCTTGTACTTGCTTCAAGGTATGGGTGGCTTGTTCTACTTCTTCTTGTGCGTGATGAAGATGAGCTTCAACCGCATCAGCTAATCGGTGGAGTTGGGCTGGCTCATCCCCTAACTCTGGTTCTCCTGATGATAGGGGCATAGTGGACACTGTGCCACTGGACTGAAGGGCCTTTTGTACCCCTCAAAACTCGACCTTAATTCTGTCATACATATCCTCTTGCTTAGCTTCTTGTTTCTCCATGATTTCCAGTGAAGTGTCATTGAGGGTTGTTATGATGAAGTCAAAGTCATTAGTAGTAAGAACGATCTTCATCTTGGTCACGGTGGCTCTTGATTTATTTCGGGAAGAGGGTTTCAGGGGAGAAACCTTCCTCTTCTTCAGGGGATCGGTCTCATCTCTCGGTGGTGTTACTTAGCTTTGCTTCTATTCAGCTCCTATGCCATTTGTTTCTTCCTTCTCACCCCCTCGGTCAGGTGATACTGAAGTAGTCTTTCCCAAGGCATTGCTTAGGCCTTGGACCTCTTCAGTCTTCTTCGTTTTGTTGGGTCTAGGTGTATCATGAGCGGTTTCTGGGTTGTTAGGGTCAGACATCTCTGCAGGGTCCCCTGGAATAAGGAGGTCTGCCGACCAGTCCTTAGTGATCTCCTTAAGATCCTCTTCTGTGAGATTATAATAGGACTGCAACTGCTCCTTATGTTCATTGGCTCGCACTGTAAGGTAGATGAAGTGTTGATCTGCATAGAACTTCATCAGAGGTCGGAATCTCTATAAGGTGTTTAGACTCATGCGAGGTTTTTCTTATATGGATCTCTTTAGCTGAAGGTAGTAGGTATGAAAAACAACGTTCGACTTCCACTATTTGTTCATATCACTCGAGTACTAAAGGGTAGTGAACTTCACAGCAAGCAACTCGAATGGTTCAATATCTGGGAAGGTCACACCTTCTGGCATCTCCCAGGCAACAAAGGCGATAAGGATCAGGAGCCAGCTAAAGTGGAACTCGTAGCCCTGATCCTATGCTTCGTTGTAGTCTAGCTCCAATTGATTCACCAAGTACTTCACCCAGTTCATCTATAAACCTTCTACGCACTTTCCCACGAGGTCAACAATAAAGCCTGTGACCTGTGTAGGTATGTTCTTCCTTACTAACTTTCCTGCTATTAACTTATAGGCAAGGCACACTGCACCATTCTAGATGGAGGATACCTTGTAGCCTCGCGTTCCCTTTTCGACATCGCCATATGTATCCTTGATTTTATGTTCTAGTGCACGATCTATGGATTTTCCTGAATAGAACTTCTGTGGATCGAATCCTTGCATACTCAAGCCTATGATCCTATGGATTAACGTCGGGTCAACTGTGATACGGCAGTCTAGCCATAAGTAGCTACCATGGTAACATGAAAGTAATAACTTGACACGAGCATTGACTTCCTGGTGCCTTCTGAAGTGTGGGATTTTCATGACGTTTAACAAATTGGACTGCACGAGGTTCATCGTCCATGGTCGAGGGATTATCTTTGAGTTCTTCCCCTTCATACTAGTCAGGTATTTAAACGGGGCAAGCATACTATAGTTTTTTCAATCTCTGAGGTTGAAGTCATTGAACTTCAACGCTGGGATCTTATCCTTCTGTGCTCAAACTACGTGTATCCCCTTCGGGAGGTATGCAGTAACCATGGTGTACTCGAATTATCTTGGCACACTATCTAGACTCACTGCCTCGACTAGAGGTGGGATGTAATTCGACAATGTGGATGGGATCAGCTTCGCATTTTCTAGGTCATCTCTATGTTTGGTTCTCTTTTCTGCTGATGTCTGGGAAGATCCAGCTCCGTGAGCAGTCGATGGAGAGGCTTGCAGTCCTCTCGTCGATGATGCTTGAATACTTGCAGACATATCTCTTTCAGACATTACTCTTTCAGTCATTAGGTCAATAAGAACTTATTCGACAGTTTTCTCTGCAGTGCTAAGCTCATCCGACATGCACGTTCATGGTTGAATGTATTGGGTTAGAAGAGTAATTGTTCAATGCAACGGGATATATGGAACTAACATGGTGGTAACTGTGCGAAATCAACTATGTTGCGAGCTCTGATAGTCACGATTGGAAAAAGTGTTCTCGTTGGGTGGCATGATGGGATTAATAGATAACTTGGCAACGAATCTCTTGCAACAGGCGATAAGCCTTCATTAAATCAGCTATGTCCATTGTGGCATGGTCCCAATGGTCTAGTGGTGAAATTTCTAACCATAAATGCCTTTCTACCTATTCGAGCCATCTGTCAAACGGTTATACTGTTCCAATGGATATATTGCTTCGCCATGGAAAAGTGCCATGTGACGTTGTTATGATATTCTGGCGAAGCCCCAATTTTGCAAATTTTCCTTCTACGAAGTTCCCTCGGGAACCTTCTGTAACTTTTGAATCTTCTCTTCTTACTTGGTTTTCTAGCCTTCTTTCCAGTGAGATTCGTCTCAAAATTCCTTTTTCCATTCTGATTCTTATCTTCTTTCGACAGAGTAACTTCGTGTTGTTGAGGTTCCTTCCTATAAATCAAGGGTAATACTTCATCTATACCTCGAATAGGTACTTCAATATTTTATGGGTATTCTAATGTTCTTCCAAATTCGACATCCAAATCTCTAGTTTGAAATAGCTTCACTTGGTTCTCTTGTTCTTCAATCAAGTGTACAATCCTCCTAGTCATGAAATATTTCAACTCTTGCTTCTTTTGTTCCAAGACTTCTTCTTCTTTCCTTCTGGCCTAATCTTTTTCAATCCACAGTTTTCCTAATAACATAACAAATGGATCGTTGTTCTCAATAAATTTAATAACTTCAAATTCTTCCTCTGTCGAAGTTCCATGAGCACTCATAGATATCCTGGTAAGTATTCTACATAGGGTTATCAACTTTCCTCTGAATAATCCTATTCCTCCCAATGAAGGAATAATAGTAGGCTTTCCTAGAATTTTCCAAGTTCTTTTGGTCATGATATTCACCTGTGTTTCCTCATCCAGAACATAGTCAATGTCAAAGTCTCCTATTCTTACTTCAATGCATTCTTTTTCTTTGAAGATCTCTGATAAACTGATATGTCGGTGGTCACTCAGGATTTCTTTCATCTATATCAATACTTTTTCTGATTCTTTCTGAGGTTCCGTCATAATCTCAGTTGCTAGATCTTTCTCATGTTCTTCTTGTCTCATATTCATCCTTTCAACCTTAGCAATCATTCTAGGGAAATCCAATACTTCATGGTCCATAGCTTTGCAACAAAGGAAACTAGGTCTTCTACCAGGGAATTCCTTAGCCAGATGTCCCGGTCTTCTGCAACTATAACAAAGGTTTAATCCTCTCTTTCTCTTAAATGATCCCCAACCTTTCTTCTACTGCGCACTAGGATCATGGTAGCTAACCTGCAAAAAAATATTTCTAGGATCCTGCATCCATTTGTTAGTCCAAACATTCTCTATGCATAGGTATAACATATCTTTCACTATTCTTATCAGATCTACTCATATCAAATATTTTTTCTTCTATCAATGCCCTAGTTTTCAAGCTAGGATAAATCTTGTCAAACATACCTAGATCCATACTTTAGAAACAAAAATTTCCACTAATATTATCTTCATCAGAGCACAAAGCTTCCAGATCTTAAAACTTTTCACTATTCTTACCTTTATTAGAGCACAAATCATTCAAGTCTTACCTCTTTTCTTCATATCGGACTTCTTTCTTTAGCACAGAGATTCACATATCAAGTAGAATATTGTGCACTAGAGTGACAGATCTATGCACA
>ML780133.1:316813-372380 GCA_009831015.1 Picea engelmannii | reverse complement strand
ATTCTTTTCTTTAATTGTCTTCAGGGCCTACATGTACAATTCACTTTGTCATCTTCAAAAATTCATTTCTCCTCAACCATGAGGATCCACGTGACGTGCCACATACCACCGGAAAGAGAATGATGTATACTATCCATCCATGCATGTTTTATCTTCATTTTCATTTTCATTCATGTCCAAATAACTTCATCAATCTTCTGGTCCAAAACCCATGACTAGGGTTGACATCAATGACAACAACCAATCTTCCAACATTAAGTTCTGTACATCATCTATGTTTGAGCACCAACTCAAAGCGAGGCTACTACCTCTATTTTACAAGATCCAAATTGTTGAGAGCACCAACTCTCTGGTTTCCCTAGCACCAACTAGAAGGAAGCACCAACTCCCTAAGAGTTCCAACACCAACTGGATGGAAGCACCAACTTCCTAAGAGTTCCATCACCAATTGGATGGAAGCACCAACTTCCAGTTACACAGGCACTGACCTGTATATCAGAGAACCAATGTTCTCCCTTGCACCACCCTGCCACCATGGATTTTCTGGCTACAACCAGATGGAAGCTACAAATCCCTGTGTTCAAGCACCCACTTGAACCTCTGAGGAAAATAGTCCTCCCTAGCACCTCCCTACCACCCTTATTACAAATAAATGATTGAATAACCAACAACACAGATAAATCGATTCTTACCACTTCTTCTCTGTTCTACAATTCTTCTCTGCTACACTATTCTTCTTCTCTGTTCATATTTGGCTTGACTTGTTGTCTCTGTCTATGTATTCTTTCTCTGTCCTTCTCATGCTCTTTGATATGTGCACATTCTGCTCTCTTGTTTTCGACTTCTGTTCCTTATCTCTGAGCTTTCTTCACACTGTGCATGCTGTAGTTTTACCTTTCTACAGTTCAACTCATTTTTCAGTCAGAACAACCAACCTTCCACAGTCATTGCATTTCCTTTTTATCCTATACATCCTATTCAGTTACACCTTCAATCTCCAAGAAAACGCATCAACAACTAAATCGCCAACCGCCCAAGAATCATGATTAAGTTCTGCTAACTGAATCATAACTGATCAATTACCTGCTAGGTGAAACAGTAACCCTTCGATCAAGTTTCCAATTAACCAGGACCGTTGGATTAAATCCACAGTATTTCATGTTTATCTCATATGCCCACCAGCTGTGACTGAGCACTAAACAAAATTTGAATTTCGTGATTTTGCATCTCGACATTCCTGTGATGAAGGGTCTCGACACTCCAAGTCACGATTGCCAAGACTCCAAGATGGATCTTAGCACCCCTAGCTTCTTCCCCTCATGTGACCATCGGCGATGACCACAAGCTATGCCAAAAAGACGCTTCGTATGTCTGGAACTTATGAACTTTATCAAGCCTAATCAACAGTCCAGATCTCCAATGATCCGATGGTCTAGATCTCATCACGATCTTTCATATCACAATTCTTGTGATGAAGGATCTTGATACTCCAAGTCGCGATCGTCTAGACTCTAAGATGGATATTAACACCGGTCGCTTCTTCCTCCATCTTCTGTAGATGTAACCGCTGGATGTGACCACAGCCTTATTCGAAAATGCATTTCACACTTTCGCATCTCGAGTATTCTGTGATGAGTCCTCTCGACTCTCCATGTTACGAACTCTGAAATAGAGCTTGGCTTCTCTAGCTCTACTCTCCAGCTCTCGACAATGTGACCACGAGATATGACCACTTGCCAATCAAATGAGAAATTCGCTCCTTTGACTTTCCAGTCAACGAAACGATCTTTCGACATGTGTCCTCTAGATCCAACGATCCACGACTGTCTTCGATGGACAACCAGGATTCCTTCACATTTTTGGAGAGTTGGATGACTCTTGGTTTTATCCACCTTGCAACTTCACCATATCTAACAGTTGTTGGTCCTTCGTAATTACTCCAAAGCTGACAACCCAGATCTTATCGTGATTTCGCATCTTCATGGGCCTTCATCATGCCTGATCAACGGTCCATGATCTTGATGACTCGATGGTCCAGATCTTTTCGTGATCTCGCATATCATGAGTTCCCACACCATGCTCTGTTGACTCCTCCAAAGTGCAAGTCAGCAAAATTACAATCACTTTCCACGTGTCCTATGACTCCATCGGTCAAGATTGTTATCACAATTTTGCATATTGCGAGTTTGAACCTCTTTCCTTTGGATTTCCTGATCTACGAAACTCTGAAATGAAACTTTTGTCATGCTTTGACTATTTTCCTCCTTCTGATCTTACACTGCTAATCTTGCCATTATCTCTATGCTACTAATCGTGTTGATCTTCGCCATCTAATCGTGTTGATCTTCACCATCAATGACAAACACGCATACTCTACCTCTGTCTAAAAACATGCCAACATAGATGTTGGCCCTTGGTTATGGAAGAAAGAGAAGATCAAGGAAGAAAAGGGAGAATGCAAACTTTGTGAAAGACACAATGATTGTTATTGTGTCGAAGTGAGCAGAAGATCAGGAAAGATGACGTGAAGTAAGGAAAAGCAAGTTGTTGAACGAGGAGATTGGGAATGACAGATAAGAAAGAAAGAAGGATCGTGGACAACTCAGCCAGCAAGAAAAACCACCATTGGATGCTTTGGAGCACAGCGTGAGAAGGAAGGAAAGACAGACTGGCGAAGCCTTGAAAATACGAGTCAAGTTGACCTAGGGTTTTGGTATCTAGAGTTTTGGACACCTAGATTTCGACCTAAAGCTGTCAGTGAGCTATTATAATGTATAAATAAAGTTCTAAAGGACCTGGTTCAGGTTGGTACAATATTGTTGTCGATTTAGTGGTATTGTTGTGAGATATTGTTGTTGTGTGAGAGAGAATTTCTAAGTGTGAGAGCCTTCTGGTATTTTAAGATCTTCAACTGGGTGCGAAGATCAACCCTATAGCTGGGTACGCAGGGAGGCAAGAGAAAGAGGGGATAAGAGAAGAGATCTACTAGCTAAGAGCACAGAAAAGAATTGTATGCTTCATCTTAATATATTATAAGGAACAGTTATGTGGATGTATCCCTAGAGAGCGGGTGAACCACGTACATCTTGTGTTGTGTGTGACTGGTATTTTATCTCTGTCATTGATATATTGTGATTGTATTATTGTTTTATCTCTAATAAGTAGATGTGTAGAATACATCTAAGGTGATAAGTGATATATGGATGTTGTGTTGTTCTTGTGTTAAATCCACTTGATCTTCCCTTTGGTTGTAGACATATTTATCCTACAACCCCCTCATAACTGCTTCAAGTGAGATTGCATATTCTTCGCAGGTGTTTCCGAAAGGGCCAGTAGTTAGCGCTTGTTGGAGCGCTCTTGTAGCTGAACCCTGGGCCTGCCACTGTGCCAAAAAATGGTTCTGTTGTCGGGACACGAATCTTCCTAAGGGAATGTCAAGGTGGTTTCCATCGAAGATAGAAATTCAAAAGTGGATAGAAGATCAAGAAAAGGACTTTGTTGAAGCCCAGAACAGGAACCCTAATCTTAGCTCAGAAGATTGGCTGGAGAAATATATCTTTACTGATATACACGAAATTTTCTTTGGAGGAATCCATCAGGAGCTATATGAGTGGCTAGCTAGATTAGCAGATACTCAGTTTGAGATCCAATCTAGACCTCTTGTGGTTTGGACGTCGGAGCCAATCAAGAAGTTTGAAAGAGTTGATAGAGTTGTATCATGAGAAGTAGATCACTAGTTTGATAGTACCATTGGAGGGTAGATCACAAAGTTCGTTGTTGATAGAGTAGAATCATACAGCCAAGCTGAGAGATATTTCTTTAAGGGACCCAGAGGGAAATTTTTTCATTTTATGAAGTTGAGAATCAAGATGCTATTGCATGAGAAGAACATCTTGAAGATACAATAGATTGGTTGGATCGAGAAAGGCTAATGTTCAAGAATTCAAATAGCGACAGGGACACATAAATTGTAAAAACACGCAGTAGGAGAGTGTTTCGAGAAGTTTACCTTGCAAACCTATTTAAGAAGAACTACAGGGAGGAGGGTTTCTACAGTGGAGAAGAGGTAGAATTGACAGACGAAGAACATTCAAAACCCGCTAGGGAAGAGGAAGGAGAAGCCGAAGAGCTTCACCGAAGAGAACTTGAAACCTCAGAAACTACGCAGACCATTGAAGTAAGTAATGTTACCCCTCCTATTGATTCAGTAGTATTAAACAACCAAAGTAATCCTAGTCACCAGAGCATCCAGAGCATTGTCAATAATAGTCCACCATATATTCAGTTAGAAACCTTAGCAAGATCTATGGCAGATGAGATGAGGCTTCCTATATTTAGGGGAGATGGATCTTAAGATCCTGATTAGCACTGGTTCCTATGTGAAGCCGTATGGAATATTAAAAATGTCACTAAGGAAGCTTTCAAAAGAACCCAGTTCAATACCACTCTAAGGGACCACACACTCAGCTGGTACATGAATCTTGTTCAAGGACTTACACAACCTAAGCCACTGAATCAGATTAAGAATGCGCTGATTGTAGAGTTCAATAAACCCAAGTCAGAGTCCTAATGTATTACAGAGCTGAAAGAGATCAAGCAGAAGGTGGAAAAACTTGTTTGGGAGTTTGATCAGAGATTCAAAACCTTAACCGATCGATTGACTTTTCAGATCCCAGATGAATAGAACAAAGAATGGTTCATTGTTGCCCTCTTAACACACATCAGAGTTCCTCTAATGCAACAAAAGATTGCTTTGCAGTTTGAGGCACTGGAGATCGCCATGAAGCTAGAATCATCCCCCATGGGAGAATCCAGCTCAGGTATGAGTTAGATCTTGAGTCAGCTAACTAGTTTGTCTCTGTAGGTTGAAGATATGAAGAAAGACAAGGAAAACGATAAAAGAGAAGACATTTGGTGTGTCAGATGTCAATCATAAGGCCATGAGAAGGAACATTGTCCCCTATTCAATGAATACTTGTCTTTCGAAGATCTGATCTCTTTGAAGCAAGTCCCCTTACCTTGGTGCGAGGTATGCAAAAATAGACATTTCCCTGGTGAGTGCTACTACATGAAAAAGTATGTTCAGACACCTACAAATTTGTATTGTACATCATGTAAGTTTGTAGGACATGATGATAGAGATTGTAGGGCTTACGATCTCATGCATGAAAGGTCAAGAGACATATATAAGATTCAAGGCGAAGTACAACAAGAAGGAAACACTACACAGTATAACTCTCCTGGGAGAGGAAACTTCAATCCTTGTGGTGGATTCAAAGGAAGAGGACGAGGAGGAGGAATGGGTCGAGGTCGAGGACAGATCATCTGTTATAACTACGCACATCCAGTACACCTTGCAAGGGGTTGTCAGAACCCTTATACCACTTGCAGCTATTGTAGCTCGCTTGAACATGTTATAGAATATTGTCCTGTGCTACTAGCTAAGCTTCAAGAAAGAAAAGGACCTCAGCAGAACCCGCAAGTGAAACTGATATATTTTGAGCCTCGCAAAGAAAACCCTAGAGTCACTGTTATAACTAGAGGAGGCGTTGTTACAGGAGAAGACAAACTGACCCAAGGGAAGATTACAGAAGACTCAAGAATCAGGAAAGCTATAGAGAAGACACAAATATTTGATGCAAAGAAAGAAAGACAAATATTTGAGGAAGCCAGAAAAGAATTCAGAGGAGACCAAGGCTCTGCATCAAAGATAAGACCAGAAGTGAGAGATTATGGAATGCCTCTAGAATTTGATTAGTTTTCTTCACCAAAAGAAGAAAAAGAGGTAAGTAAGCTCATGGAATTTTTATATACTTGTATTAAGTTGGTTCAAGATGAAAGTGTTGTACAAGAATTACAAAATTTAATCAGAAAATATGATCTAGGAAAGATAGACCCCTTACTAAATAGGGCAATACACCAAATTGGTAAGAAGAGAAGGACAAATAAGGAATTACATTTGAATGCTCAAATAGGAGAGTATGAGATAGACTATGTAGTCCTCGACTTAGGGTCAGAGTTCAATGTCATGACGAAGCAAACCTAGGTGCTGACGGGAAAACCAAAGTTGATATATTCCCCTATCAGGCTTAGGATGGCCAATCAACAAGTTGTAAGCCCTTTTGGCAAATTAGAACATGTCCCTGTGGACATTGATGGACTAAGAACATTTGCAGATTTTGAGGTAATTGAAATAGTTTATGATAGTTGTCCTTACCCCGTGTTGTTAGGAATTGATTGGGCTTTCAATAATTACATTATGGTTTATTTAAAGAAAATACGTATGAATTTTGAAAGAGATGGACTTAGGTTCACTCAACCTTTAGATCCAGATGAAGGTCAGCGATACACAGAACCTATCAGAGAAGAAGACCACGCATATGCACTATAAAATATATATAAGCTAATAGCCAAACAACAGGATTACATTAATCATATAGCCGATGGGAACCTAAGCTGGCGAAGTGAGAGCACATGTTCATCAGACTCAGAAGAAGCACTGGATAATTGGCAGAATAAGATGGATGAAGTATCTACAAGAAGATGTGCTAGATTAACCAGAGAAGTTTGCTGGATCGACACAACAGTAAGTAACTTACCCACATTTGATGGTATGAACCCTTTAGAAACCTTCTTGTCAAAATTTGAAGAAAGTGTACAAATACAACATAGATTATTGGCAATGGATGATGCCTTGAAAGCCACACCAACAAGATGGTGGGAGGCACACAAAAGTAACATTAGAGATTTGATATACTGTCGTACCCTGATGACAACGAGGTTTTCAGCACAAGTTAAAGGTTGTGAAGTTCACTACACAAATCGAAGCTACCCAAAGGACCATGTACAGAGCTGTGAGGAAGCCTGGAGCAACATCCCTCAAGAGCAGTGGGTACACAAATTCATCAACACGTTGGACAAGACACCTATCAACTAGTACCTCCAAGAAGAACTGCACCTCATCACTATAGATTAGAAAGGTATGACTCGGGATTTTGTAACTACCTTTTTATTTGAAAGTCAATATCCTTCAGTATATCAAGAATTATAGATTGTGAGACAAAAGGTATTCAAGGAGGTATCTAGCCTTCCCTTGGAACAGGAAGAGGATGGATGGACTGCGCCCCTCCAAAAATTGCAAGGTTGTTACAACATCAATGTCGATGAAGATGATGATCCAAGGAAGGTGAACATCACAGAAACAGAAGGCCAAAGAGATGTGGAAGGACCAGGAGTGGAGCTACCATTTATTGGACAGTCGATTAAGATTAAGAAAGTAAATATGGGAACAAAGCAGACACCAAATTTTTCAAATGTTGGAGATTATTGGGATGCTTCCACCATGACAAAATTACAGAATTACTACACAAATATCAGGACTTGTTTCCAACCAAGTTCACTTATATGAAGGGAATTAAAGGACCTATGGGAGAGATGAGGATTCATTTAAATCTAGATGCAAGACTAGTTAAACAGAGACCTTACATACTGAACCCTAAATATAAGGAAAAAGTGAAGATTGAGCTTGAAAGAATGCTAGAAGTAGGAATTATAGAACCTGTCGAAGAGTCAGAGTGGATTATCCCTATGGTGGTACAAGATAAGAAAACAGGAGAAATCAGGATATGCGTAGATCTCAGGAAGATGAATGATGCTTGTTTGCATGACCCCTTCCCTACACCATTCACTGTCGAAGTGTTAGATAATGTGGGAGGCCAGGAAGTATATTCTTTTATAGATGGATTTTCAGGATACCATCAGATCCGGATTGCTAGGGAAGATTGCCATAAGACCACATTTGCAACAGAGTGGGGATCCTACCAATATACAGTGATGCCATTCGGATTGAAGAATGCCCCAACCATCTTTTCCAGAGTGGTGGTCAAAGCATTCAAGGAATTTCTACATAAATTTCTAGAAGCATATTTTGATGATTGGACTGTTTTTAGTTTATTGAAAAATCATATTGAATGTCTAAGGCTAATGTTGGATAAATGCAAGCAGTGTCAAATTGATTTGAACCTGAAGAAATGTATTTTATTTTCACCATTTGGAGTATTGTTAGGTCATATTGTATGCAAGAAAGGATTGTTGGTAGATCCATCCAAGATTGCCATTATAGTTGATCTACCCCCTCCTACTTCAGTTAAACAGTTGTGCACTATGTTGGGACACATAGGCTACTACAGGAAGTTCATCAAGGGATATGATTAGATTACAACACCCATGTAGAATTTGTTGAAGAAAGATTGTCAATTTAGTTGGACAAAAGAATGCCAGCACAACTTCGACACACTAAAACAGAAAATGGTTACTGCGCCCATTCTGGTTTTCCTAGATTGGACCAAGGAGTTTCATGTGCATGTCTATGCGTCTTCCATTTCTTTAGGAGCTATGTTAGCACAATTGAGAGAAGGATATATTGACCACCCGTTATCATTTTCTAGAAGGAAGCTATCAACTACTGAGATCAACTACACCACCACTGAGTGAGAAGGATTGGCCATGGTGTATGCATTGCAGAAATTTCGCCACTACTTGTTATGAGGGAACTTTAAAATGTTTACTGATTACTCTGTGATGAAATACCTAGTCAACAATCCAGTGTTGGGGGGAAGGATATGCAAATGGCTACTGCTATTTCAATAATATGATTTTGAGATCATAGTAAAGCCAGGAAGAATGAACAAAGGTCCTGACCACTTGTCGAGGTTGGAACATGGAGAAGAGCCAACCGGTTTGGAGGATACACTACTGGCTACATAGCTATTGGCCATTAGAAATATCAATGACCACTTCATAGAGATATTCTAGTTCCTATCAATAGGAATGGAACCTAGTGAGTACACAATTCTTCAAAAGAAACAACTAGTAGTGCACACTGCAGATTTCTCACTTATAGCCAGACATCTATACAAGATGGGACCTTATGAGATATTGAGAAGGTGTGTTATGAAGGTAGAACGACCATTGATCCTTGCATAAGCTCATGAAGGAATCGTAGGAGGTCATTATGCAGGGAAAGAAACTTCACAGAAGGTTCTTAGAGCTGGCCTTTGGTGGCCTACCTTACACAGAGATGTTAAATACTATTCTAGATCCTGCGATGTATGCCAAAGAGTTGGGAAACCATCCAAACGAGATGAAATTCCATTGGCACCACAAATGACCCTACAAGCATTTGAGAAATGGACCATTGACTTTGTTGGACCTATAAACTCACTGGGAAAGTGCACAAGAGCAAGATACATAATTACAACTATAGAGTACTTGACCAGATGGGCCGAAGAAAGAACAATTAAGGATTGTAGTGCAACTATAGTTACGCGCTTCATATTTGATGGCATCATAAACAAGTTTGGATGGCCAAAGATCCTTATGAGTGATCAAGGAACACATTTCATAAATAAGACAGTTGAAGCCCTGACTGAATAATTTGCATTCCACCATCAGAACATCACCCCATACCATCCAGAAGTGAATGGGACAGTTGAAGCATTCAACAAGATTTTGGAAATAGAATTAACCAAGATTTGCAGTGTGAACATGGATGATTGGGATTTGAGAGTACCATAAGTATTATGGTCCTATAGAACCACTTGCAAGAAACTAACAATGCAGACCCCCTTCAAGTTGGTATATGGTATTGAAGTTGTTGTTCCAATGGAATATCTAGTACCAAGCCTAAGAATTGTTGCCTTTACAGATATGGATGACCCTGGCGCTATTCAAGAGAGGCTTGCATAGCTGGTTGAACTAGAGGAATATAGATTCATTGCGAGATTCCATCAGCAGGTACAGAAGGAAAGAGAGAAGGCCTACCATTGTAGGCACATCAAGAAGAAGGCATTTAAACAAGGTAATCTAGTCCTGATATATGACGGTAAGTTCATCAAACATCCTAGGAAGTTTAGAACACATTGGCTAGAGACATACGAGTTCGCTTATGTTACAAAGGGAGGAGTTGTGCAACCAAAAAAGATGAATGGAGAATGGAAGGAAGGTTTGGTGAATGGGAGTCGGCTGAAGTTGTATTATGACAACTAGCTTCCTCGTAGCTCTCAGTAAAAGAAGGAAGAAAAGGGTCTAGATACAAGGTGTAGTTGAAACTGGGTACTAGAAACAAAAAATACAGTCTGCACAAGGGAAAAAGAGGAGGCATCAAACAGAAAAAAGAATTTGCACTGCGCAATCTAGATTCGAAGTAAAGCAGGAAGCTCAGATCTAAAGTGCCTCGGGACGAGTCACAGGTGAGTGTTGGGGGCCTATTGGACCTTGGTTATGGAAGCAAGAGAATATCAAGGAAGAAAAGAGAGAATGAAAACTTCACGGAAGACACAGTGATTGTTACTGGGTTGAAGTGAGCAGAAGATCAGGAAAGATGACGTGAAGTAAGGAAAAGAAATTCGTTGAATGAGGAGATCGAGAATGATAGATAAGCAAGAAAGAAGGATCGTGGAAAACTCAGCAAGAAATAAAACACACTATTGGATGCTTTGGAGCACCATGTGAGAAGGAAGGAAAGATAGGCTAGCGAAGCCCTAAATATACAGGTCAAGTTGACCTAGGGTTTTAGACACCTAGGGTTTTGTTATCTAGGGTTTTGGACACCTAGGTTTCAGCCTAAGACTGTTGGTGAGCTATTGTAATGTATAAATAAAGGTCTAAAGGACCTGGGTCAAGTTGGTATGATATTGTTGTTGATTTAGTGGTATTATTGTGAGAGATTAAAGTTGTGTGAGAGAGAAGTGCTAAGTGTGAGAGCCTTCTGGTATTGTAATATCTTCAGCTGGGTGCGAAGATCAACCCTGTAGCTGGGTGCGCAGGGAGGGGAGAGAAAGAGAGGAGAAGAGAAGAGATCTACTAGCTAAGAGAACAGACAAGAACTGTATGCTTCATCTTAATATATTATAAAGGACAGTTCTGTGGATGTAGCCCTAGAGAGGGTGAACCACGTACATCTCATGTTCTGTGTGACTGGTATTTTATCTCTATCAGTGATATACTATGATTGTATTACTATTTTAGATCTAATAAGTAGATGTGCAGAATAGATCTAAGATGATAAGTAATATATGGATGTTGTGTTGTTCTTGTGTTAAATCCACTTGATCTTCCCTTTGGTTGTAGACATCTCTGTCTCGCAACCTCCCCATAACTGCTTCAGGTGAGACTGCATATGCTTTGCAAGTGTTTTCGAAAGGGCCAGTAGTTAGGGCTTGTTGGTGTGCTCTTGGAGCTGAACCCTGGGTCTGCCCCTGTGCCAACAACATAGATTTCACAATTTCAGGTTAGGTCTTTGCACAAAGATTATTTTTCCTCAGTTCCCATCAATCATAGTTTCAGTCCTGACAACAAAACCATTTGTTGGCATAGGGGAAGACCCAGGGTTTAACGCTACAACAACGCACCAAAAAAACCCTAACTACCAGCCCTTTCAGCAACACCTGTGAAGCAGATGAAGTCTCACCCAAGGTAGAGGCAGGGGTGGTTGTAGGACTCCAATGTTTGCAACCTTAGCTGGGACACATATCTATGATTCTAATAAAGGCACTCAGCAGTTAACATTCATTGATATTCAGTTCTTAGTTATAGCGCAGTTAAACCCTAATTACAAAGCATCGCATTATTCAACCAAATCTAGCATCTACAACACTTAGCATGACAGAACAGATCAGATCTAGCAGATTCAAAAACTAATCACATGTATATAAGTCAGATCTAACATCCATCCATATTATTAAGCACTAAGCACATTATCATAGAAGAACATCAACACATTGCACAAAGCAGAGAAACACAACATGTACGTGGTTCACCCCTACCCTAGGGCTACGTCCACCAACTCTTTGTCTTCTTTATTAGCTTCTTCAATAGGTTACATGCACAAATCCTCAAAAACCCTACTCCGCAGAGGACAGGAGATCTGCACAGCTCGCTAGATCCTCCTTCCCCAAGTATATCTAAGCACACATCCTTCCACGACCTCTTACAATGACTTTCACTTAGCTCTGCAAGTCTCACATAGTATGCACAAAGCACTTACAAATCTTGATCACACAGATCCAACTCTAGCACTCAACTATTCATCGTGTTCACTACATCACCTTAGCATCTGTTTATACATACAAAATAGGCCTAAGCATGGACGAACCCATTGGTCGACATTCCCATACCCGTTACATAATCCCAAATCCCAAAAAGGGCCCTAAAAATGGTCGAGATCCCATGATCTCTGCTTTGTCTTGCACTCTTCCTTCGAAAGCCTGTTGAAGTGCCAAAATTAGGTCAAACATGACCAAGAATCCTCAAAACTTGGTCAAGAGCCAACAACAACTACAGGCAAAATTGGCCCTAACACAGATCACAACAATAGATATTACTTCCTTCAAAACACAAGCATTAGATATCAATGAGAAGCTGGAAGTTGCCCAGTAGGAGCTCTATCAAAAAGTAGACGCTATTTAGAAATGCTATCAGGCAATAAACCTTTCTCTGAAAAGTATTTATGTCAAGGAAAAGAAGGCTTATGTAGCCAGGTCTAAGTTTCAGGAAGTTATCATATGGAAGCAGAAGGATAATATATTTGGTCTTACCCCTTTCTCACATTCTGAACAAGTAAAAGGTAAGATGGCCCTGAAAGCCTGGGAAACAAATTTGGAGGAAGGAAAGAAACTTGACAAATATGCAAAAGAAGCTTGTCTTGAGGCATTGTCTTCCGTAAATTAAAAACTAATTGAATTTGAATGGAATAATATCTCTGAGTCATTGGGAAAATTTGAAATAGAAATGAACCAACAAAACTCCAGGAAGAACAAGGAAAATATTCAGTCGGCCATCCAACAAATGAACCAGATCGATTTACTTAAAATCAATGAGTTGTTGGTGAAGACAAGTTTACAGTATCAAATCACAATCCAAGACATAAACAAGATCTAGGAGAAACTACCACATGTACAAAAGAAAATGTTCGCCTTTGAATTTAATGAGAATATTGAGCCTTTGAGATTCGTGGTAGCATTGATGGACATGTGCACCCAATTCAATGATCAAAGAAAAGCGAGTGTAGATGGGAGAAAATGAAATAACATACACAACGCTCACTTTCTATGTGAGTACTCCACCCACTCTACCTTTCACCCTCCATCCTGTCACACCCTCTATGCTCTTGATACCATCTACCCTACTGTTACTCATTATTTTCGCCATCCCTATGACCATTAATGATGTAAACCTATCTATTGCCTTTAGAAGGGTCAGTGGCCTAAGTTCCTGAAGAAAGAAGAGAGAAGAACTTTTCCTGAGAAAAGAAGTTGCATTCTCCTGTGTAAAAACCTTATTAAAAAGGAAGTTCGTAGGTTGCCTATGTATTAGGGTGCGAGAATGCCTGATTCTCGCAGGTTGCATCATATCTAGGGTGTGAACAGTTCGCAGGTTGCACTATAAGCAGGGTGTGAGAATGCTTACATGTGGGAAAAATGCTCGTTTTCTCAAATCTTCTAAAAGGAGAAACTTCTATGGTGATGTGGCATCCGAATGGTTTGGATCTTACTCGCTTTCATGATTTAGTGGGATCATCCTAACCTCCTCATCTTATCCTCTTCAACTTATAAAAGGAGAGGAGCTCTCATGGAGAAGGGGTTCTTGAGCTTTGTTAGCTTTTGGTTGGCTTGGAATTATTATCTTGGTTGGAGTGGCTTTGAGATTTGCTTTGTCAAGATAGATTGTGAGTAGCTATCAGATCCATGGTCTCAGAATCCTTGGAGCAAGAAGTGTGTGGGGAACGAAGGACAGTTGGAAGGGACCTTATGACATCAAGACCATGGTTGTAATCTCTCTTTCACATTTAATATGATACAGTAATATGATTATTTCCTATAAATCTTGTTGTGTTTTATTGTATGATTCCTTGATCACATACATAGGTTTATATTGATTTTATGCTATTACTATCACTTTGGTTGGTTGTGTTCTTTTGCAGGATCATCATTGTATGAGCATTGGAATGGAGCTAGGATGGAAATGGCGAGAGGAAGCGACATTTAAACGGTATGTCACCCATCCCTCTTTGGTTAGTAAATTCAATATCTAAAACTTAAGGAAAGCGTCATGTTCTGGTGTGTTTTGTTCTAGATCTAGGTGGATCTAGGGAGATTAGTTAGTATCTTCACCTACTGATTAATCTGATAACACCTACCACCTACATTCTCGCATCCACTCATCCTACCTCCTTATTGGAAACTTGTCCCCACATCATCCTATTCGTGAACAATTACTCTTCCCGTAATCGTTAGCCATCCCATTATGAGCCAACGCTGAGCTACCTGTCCAATTACCACCCCCATATCTTCAACTACAATGCTTTATCCCAGTGAATTCATTTGAAGGGAAATATGGCAACATAATCAAATGGGAAAGATAGTAAGCCAATGATTGTGGTGGCCTTAATGGACATGTGTACCCAGTTCAAAAAACAAAGGAAAACGAGTGCATCTGTGAGCAAATGAAGAGACAGATGAAGCGCCAACAAAACTCAATAACATTTGCATGTTGTTATTTCATTCGAATTCTATTCTATTTTTAGGCAGATATTGTGGGAAGTCCAATGGTTTTCAGTTGTGACAATTTTTATATAAATAGATAGATTTTAGATCTATTCGTGGATCCTTCTTGCTGAATTTAAAAGATACAAACTTTTTTTGAATATCAATACTAAGTGCAGAGAGAGATTCTAACTTTCGTTCAATTTGAGTTATATGTTTCCTCTGTGTTTCCATTTCTCTGAATTTCTTTTTGTACTTCTTGAAGAGTGAATGATTTCAATTTAGTACTACATATGTTGTGATCATAATATATCAGAAGTTCTTTCAGTAACAAATTTTCCTCTGTTATTATTGTGAGTAAAACAAGACCAGGTTGTACAAGTTTGACAACTTTGGGTCATCATCTTTTCCATCAGTTTTTGTTTCTCATAGTGATGACTTGAGAAAACTCAGGCATAAGAGGTTTGGTCATCTAAACAATATCTCATTGCAGAAACTATGTAATCAATATATGGTGATTGGCCTTCCTCTTGTTTCATGCAAAGATGGTGCTTTTGTCGGTTGTGTTCTCAGCAAACATAATTGGGACAATTTTGACAAACGTGCCTCTTGACATGCTCAGGCCCTTTGCAACTTGTTCATAATGATTCGGGTGGTCCACTTTCTTCTCCTTCTTTTTCTGGGTGCAATTATTTCTTAAATTTCATTGATGACTTTTCCAAACGTAATTGGGTTTACTTCTTAAAAATTAAGAGTGAAATTTTTGGCCTACAAGACCCTTGTAGAAAATAAATATGGACATCAAATTCAAAGGTTAAGAATAGATAATGGAGGTGAATATGTGAAAAATAATTTTACAAGTTACAACACTACAAAAGGCATCCAAATGAAACACACTATTCCATATACACCACAATAAAATGGTGTTTCTAAGAGAAAGAACTGCACATTAAAAGAAATGGATAATTGTATGATCCAATCTAAGGGATTAAGTCTAAAGTATTGGGCGGAAGCCATCAACTGTGAAAATTACATAGTAAATCACACTCCCACAAAGGCTCTTAAAAATATAACACCAGAATAATCTTGGACTAGAATTAAACCAGATGTAAGCCACTTCCTTGTATTTGGCAGTATAGCATGGACTCACATTCTCGATGAGAAAAGGAAAGCATTGCAACCTAAAAGTGAGAAGTGTATATTTTTTGGTTATTCTGAAGATGTCAAAGGTTATATACTTCTTCAACCAAATTGTAATGAAATTATTATTATAAGAGATGTTAAATTTGATGAAAATATCTTGGCCTATGAGCCTAATTCGACAATTGTTCCTTCTTCGACCTGCGAGCCATCTTTGATGTCTATGCCTTCTTTTGTTCCTATTCTGGTTTCTTCTTCAGATGATGATACTGACGATGAAAATCCACCTCCACTTGCTCACATTCCTCTAGATGATTCCATTGAACCTAAAACAACATAAGCACCACTGCTTCCTAGATGGGTCCGTTCAACACAAGAAGCAACTGGTGATCTTGTCAGTGATCCTTCAGATCAGCGTTAGACACATTCTCTGTTCCATCCATCCCCTTCTCTTTTGGCTCATGTTTTTGAGACTCGTGATCTAGAAACATTTGTAGAATATTCAGGTCATCCATATTTGGATACAATAATGAATGAAACATATCATTCTTTAATGGAAAACAATACTTGGGATCTTGTACCTCTTACAAAAGGAATAAAACTTGTCATATGTAAATGGGTCTACAGAACTAAGTATGCATCGGATGGAAGTGTTGAAAGACAAAAGGCTCGGTTAGTTGCCAAAGGATTTTCCCAAGTTCAAGGAATTGACTATAATAAAACTTTTTCCCCTGTAGACAAAATGAATTCCATTTTCCTTGTTCTTTCCCTTGTTGCCTCAGATAAATAGGAGGTCCATCAAATGGATGTTAAATCCACCTTCTTTCATGGGGATTTGAAAGAATAAATATACATGGAGCAACCTCCCGACTATGTCTAGAATGACTCTAGCCTTGTTTGTCACCTTAAGAAATCTCTTTGTGGTCTTAAGCAAGCTCCCCAAGATTGGTATGCCAAAATGGATAGCTTTCTTATTGACACCGGATTTTCTAGATTCCATTATGATCCTAATGTCTATACCAAGAAAGTAGGAAGCCATCTCATAATCCATGTCCTTTATGTTGATGACCTTATCCTTACTGGTAGTGACTCAAAACTTTTAAACCATGTGAAAACCATCCTTAAGAATAAATTTGAAATGGCAGACTTAGACGTTTTTCACTATTTCCTTGGCCTCCAAGTTTTGCAAACCAATGAATGAATTTTTCTTTCCCATTCTAAGTATTCGTGTGACCTTCTACATCGCTTTCACATGGAAGATTGTAAACCAGCCCCTTCTCCCTTCCATTATGGAGTAGAGCTTGTTGCCACCTTGTACTGTCAGTTAGTTGGTATCCTCTTATACTTGACTCATACCCATCCTGATCTTTCCTTTGTTGTTGGTATTGTTTCCTGATATATGAAAACACCCCATGAAAGCCATTGGAAAGAATCTAAAAGGATACTTTGATATTTTCAGGGTATAGTTCAGTTCAGGATACATTATAGTTCAAGGGGGAATCCTTTATTGGTTGGTTTCAATGATTCAGATTGGGTCGTTGGCCCTGATGATCAAAAGTCTACTACAAATTATGTTTTCAGCATTGGTTCAGGACCTGTCACTTGGGCCTATAAGAAACAATGGGCTATTGTACTTTCTTTAGCAGAAGAAGAGTACCAAGAAACGGTAAATGAAATTTAGGAAGCCTTGTGGCTTTGAAATATCCTTTTAGAGTTTGGATTCTAGCAGTAACATTCGACCATCCTTTGGTGAAACAATCAGAGTTCCATCAAGCTCACTAAAGACCTAGTTCAACATCAACAAAAAAAACACATCAAGATACACATGCAGCTCATCAGAAAACTCATTCATGATCAAGTTATTGAAGTTCTATTTTTCCCTACAGAAGATCAAGTTGAAAACATTTTCACAAAGTCTTTTACATAAGCGAAGTTTCCCAAACTTCGCTCTATGTTAGGAGTTGAGGAAGTTGTCGTTAAGGGGGGATAATCTCTAATGCCTCCTTCCTTCTCCTATTGTGTCACTATTGTAAATCCTTCAATCCTATCCCAATTTTTTCTTAAGGGGGGGTGTTAGGATATTTAGACACTTAGGAGTTAGTTAATATCTACTTGGTCTAATGTGTCGTTAGGTAAAAGTGTGCTTCTTAGTATGTTTCTTTATTATGCATTAGTATGCATTTGTAGTTAGGAAATATGATGGTCGCAATATGTTCCCGACATAGAATGATGATCCATATGGATGTCAGTGACCTCCCACCTATGCCAACTGGTTCATTTTGGCAGTTTTCCAATTTGGCAGTTTTTTTCCTAGTTTTCGGGTCCCTGACTTGTTGGGCCATTTTGAGGCCCTAAACAATTTTTTTAGGGAAATGTGTAGTCCTTGGATAGACCATTCCAACAGGATATCATGTGCCTAAAACATAGATCGTATGAAAAAGTTATGACCCCAGGAAGTTGATGTACTAACTTACCCAAACGGGGCCCACATGACTTTTGGCACTTCATCTTCTAGGGTTAGGTTTTTGGATGTCTAGAGTTTTTGACATTCTTTTTTATTGTAAAAAGGCCTTCAAATCCTCATTGTAATAATCTTTTGACGAATGAGAGCGACCACTACATCTCTTCTAAGAGATAGGACGCCACCATTCTAGAAAGCTTGTTTTTCGCTGCATTTTACAGTTTCATCTTATTTCCTTATTGAATAGAAAACCAGTTTTATTGTATATTTTTTGTTATGTGTTAAGCATATTTTAATAATCTATATTCATTTCATTCTTCTCATAAAATCCAAATCATTGATATCAGAGCGGTCTGCTCCTTGTCGTCTTAATGCATGTCCCCAATGAGGCAAGGGCACAAAGAATTGGGTCTCGAGCTTGTTTCTCTTGAAGAAAAAACCTCTCGCACTCCCAAACGACATCCCATGGCAAGAGAAAATAAAGATGATGAGATAGGAGATCGTTTCAAAAAAATTCTTGAGGAAGCCCTCATGCAACAGAGGAATAAGATGATGGATAGTTTCACGCAAATCCTTCAGCAGCTACCAACAAGCGACGCATCTTCCTCGAGTGGAGGCACCGCCCCCTTCAAGGTACAAATCAACTTCAATATTCCTCTATTTGAAGGTCAGATAGACGCAGATGTTGTAGACAAGTGGTTGAATCGACTAGAAGTGTATTTTTCTGTCCATAACTTTTCAAATAGATAAAAAAATTACTTTTGCGCTCCTCAAAGTCGTTCCCCATGTCAAAGATTGGTGGGGAAATTTCTGTGAGCAAAAGGAAACAGAGGAACCCTCATTATTTACAGTCACGGCCACCTGGGAATCCTTCAGGGATGCTATTAAGGAACAATACTACCCTGTCGGAAGTTATGATGACTTGTATACCAAATGGACCACACTGCGGCAAGAAAGAGACCAAGAAGTGCCAGATTTCATAAATATATTCCATACCCTGTACACCAAGATCGGTATCAAAGATTCAGAGTGACATATGGTTCTAAAGTATATCATTTCTCTACATAGATACATACAGAATGAAATGGAATTCCTGGGCATCTCGTCCCTAGGCGTCGCCTATCGATATGTCATCAAAATCAAGAAGAATCTCAAACAAAAGACATGACAATTTGGGCCTGGGAACCCCCACAGGAAAAACCAGGAAAGGGAGGCCCCAACCTATAGAAAAAAGGACAGAGAAAAGACGAACAATATCAGGACAACCAGTCCAAGCCACAAGCAAAGAAGGACATCAGAAAGACAAATAAGGATAACGGGAAGTGGTGAAACTTCCATAAGAGCCCTTAGCATAACACTGTTGATTACCACTCAAAGCAGTCATTGGTGACCAAATTGAAAGCCTCTGAATCAGATGTGGGTTCTAACTCTGAGTCAGAACCAGAAATGGGAAGACAGATCATTGACGCAGAACCCACCGCCACCTTTGCTACCACCAAGCTCCAACCTGGTGAACCAGACGAGCCAGAAGAAGTCAAGCACCTTTTCCATTCACATATGTGGGTAAAAGGAACCCCGCTGCACTTCTTCGTTGATAGTGGTACCTAGAAGAACCTCATCTCAGCAGAGGTCGTCATGTGGCTAGCCCTACCGACAACGGCGCACCAGCAACCCTACACCATTGGATGGCTCCGCCAAGGAAGTGATCTATGTGTCAGCCAACAGTGTCGACTGTCATACGAAATCAAGCCCTTCAAAGACGAGGTATTATGTGATGTTTCTCCTCTCGAAGTTTTTAATGTTCTTTTAGGCCAACCTTATTTATGGAAAATTCATGTTGTATATGAGTTTATGCCTCGTAGTGTTATTATTAATTTGAACAAAAAATTGTATAGGATACTCGAGGCAGGCCCTCCTATTGTTATTTCCTTGATCTCTGCCAAACAATGCAGGAAGGTCATCTCTCAGACCGAGAAAATTTTCTTCTTCATGATTCACTCTCAGAGTAAGTGAAAGATTCCAGCCACATCCATGGCCTCCGTGACCGATATCTCCACACAATAGAAGCAATTGGATAAGGTCATGGAAGAATACTCATATATCTTCTCCTCTCCTACCGGGGCACCTCTACACTGCCAGGTCAAGCATCCCATCGATCTGACCCTAAGTGCATGTTGTTGTTGTTCATATAAGATATGATCGATATTCAATGTATTATTACAATGATGAGTGTTCCATATATAGGGAACATAAGGTGACCATCCATGAAAGGATGCATCCCTTCAATAATCAATAACTATTTATTATTATCATTTACTTATTATATATACTATATTTAATAATCAATAATAATTATATTATTAATTATTATCTTTAGAGAATGTCTTCTTGATGTTGTCCAAACATCAACACTCCCTCTCAACGAGGGAGACATTCTGCAACATGTCACTCTTGTCTTTGAAGTATACAAACTTCACCCTAGACTCATGACACTTGTCTGTTAGTCTTGGGAGACATCTCTCTCCCACCTGAACCGAGGAGAAACTCCTTATGCAACTCTCCCTCTGAGCCAATTAATTCTCTCTAATATTAGGCTCACTTTGGGTCTGTATGTAAAAGCATATATCATCTTGATTCTTTATCATTCCTTGTCAAATCACCATGACTAGGACAGATGCCACACTAGGATCTTTCACCACAGGCACACACCTATGAGTGAATGTCGACTTGATGCTAACTGACATGTGGAAAACACTTCAAGCACCTCGAGTCCATATTATTCCTTGTCATGATCAAGGAAGGACTACATCTGGGACCATTTATCACAAGTGAACCTCTGTGATAAATGTATCCTATCTCCCTTGGTCTGCAACCCAATCTAGGAGAAGTTATGCCCGATGCTAAAACATCAACACTCCCTCTTATCTAGGGAGGTATCTTTCCATAGTAGTACACAACTACTGTCCAGAGACACATAGTCTCCTCTAGTGGTACACAACCACCATAGTAGTTAAATATTTGTCATACATGGAACTCCCATGTGGACTTCTAGATGCCACTCCCTCTAGGAACAGTTAGGGCCAACTCCCCATAGTGTGAGTTGACCCTCAAGGGTCAACTCCATTGTCATGTCCTCATGTTCTCACCACATGGAACGATTTTCTATAAGCCCAAATGTACATATTCCTTCTTGAATAAGTCTTCCACTTATCCCTTCTCCAATAAGTGTCCTCACATATCAACTCTACTCAATTCAAAAAGGAGTACGATCTGGAGAAATTTTTTCACACAAGGCACTCCATGTGGACTTCTAGAGGCTACACCCTCTAGAAATACTAGGGTCCTCATGTTCTCTCCACAAGGGATGTTGTTTTATAAGCCCAACCGCACTTATCCCTTCTCGGATAAGTGCCCCACTTATCCCTTCTCGAATAAGTATCCTCACAAATCAACTCAACTCAATTCATAGAGGAGTACGATCTGGAGAAATTTTGTCACACATGGCACTCCATGTGGACTTCTAGAGGCTACACCCTCTAGAAACACTAGGGTCAACTCCCATAGTGTGTGACGTCAAGGGTCAACTCCCTTGACATGTCCTCATGTGCTCTCCACATGGGACGTTGGGTTATAATCCCAACCACACTTATCCCCACTATATCAGAAGTCCACATAGGAACAGTGAAGAGCGAGAGTGAGGGGGCTCTGTTAGATCGGTGCTTGTGTCACTCCAAGGTTATCCTCAATAGGTCGTGTTGCATCTCCTTGTCCAAGGAATGCGTTGGCACTGCTAATTCTAGCACCACCAGCGGAGGGCCATGAAAGTCTTCTTGGATGCAGAAATTGACACACCCCTTCCCTCTACTCTCATTTTCCTGGGCCCTCCTGTGAAGGAGTCAAGCCGATTCTAGATCTGATACCATGTTGTTGTTGTTCATATAAGATATGATCGATATTCAATGTATTATTACAATGATGAGTGTTCCATATATAGGGAACATAAGGTGACCATCCATGAAAGGATGTGTCCCTTCAATAATCAATAACTATTTATTATTATCATTTACTTATTATATATACTATATTTAATAATCAATAATAATTATATTATTAATTATTATCTTTAGAAAATGTCTTCTCGATGTTGTCCAAACATCAACAATGCACTGCTACCTAGTGGGTCGGTGTTCCATCGCTCTCTATTAGAAAATGAGGAGATCAAAAGGAAGATCCAAGAACTTCTCTACAAGGGGCACATCCATCCTAGCTCATCGCCTTGTGGGAGCCCAATCATACTAGTGCATAAGAAAGACGAGACCTGGCGACTCTGCATTGATTACCAGACCTTAAATAAATCACATTCTGAAACTGGTACTTGATTCCCCAAATCGACAAACTCCTTGATCAGCGCACAGGGGCCAAATACTTTAGTAAAATTGATCTGAAGTCTGGCTATCACCAGGTCCCAATAAAACAGACAAATGTATGGAATACCTCCTTCAAGTCAAAATAAGGTCTTTTTGAATGGTTGGCCATGCCCTTTGGTTTGAAAAATGCTCCAACAACTTTTATGAGGATGATGGAAGATATACTGCGACCTTTCATGAATACTTTTGTAGTGGTGTATTTGTATGACATCCTCATCTACAACAAGACTTGGGCAGAACACTTGCAGCATATTCAACAAGTTTTTCACACCCTACGACATCACAAACTATATGCAAACTTGGAAAAATGATCCTTCGACATCGACAAGGTCCATTATTTAGGCTACATTGTTGATCAACATGGTGTGCATGTGGATCCAGCCAAAATCCAGTTCATCCGTGATTATCCAACCACACTCACTGAGTTTTAGAGCTTCCTGGGCCTCACCAATTTCTATTGTAGGTTCGTGTTGGGATTCTCTCATATCACATGGGCCCTCAGCCAAGTAGCCAGGGGTGGAGGTAAGGAAAAATTTGTGTGAGGCATGTCCCAACAACAAGCCTTTGATAACTTGAAGTACTGCTTGTGCTCATCCCCAGTACTTTCATTACCGGACCTACAACATCCCTTTAAGATCAAGACAGATGCTTCAGACTATGTTGTAGGCATCATTCTCACTCAACAAGGCCACCCCGTGGCATATCATAGTGAGACACTATCATATGTTTTCTATAAGTACCCTACGTATGACAAATAAATGTAATCCATTGTGCAATCCTTCCTCTAGTGGAGACATTACATTTTGGGAAAGGAGACAGTCATCCACATTGATCACAAGCCACTACAGTTCATGCAGACCCAAGGATAATTGCAGAATGACCACCATCAGAAGTGTTCCACATACTTACAACACTTCCACCTCAACACCAAGTATAAAACAAGAAGTACCAACCGAGTTGTTGATTAACTCAGTCGACCTCCATTCGTGGCACTCACCATGGTGCTAGACTCTTGTGGCCATGAGACCTCTAGATGGCCCCACCTCTATTAGACAGACCCTGACTTCTCCACCACCTACCAAATGTTGGGAGAAAAATCGGTGGTCACTAATTTCCATCTTCAAGATGGGATGTTGTGTCGTCTGGGCCATCTCTGTGTTCCATCAAGTGAGCACGTGAAGTTGATTTGGGAAGCTCACTATAGCCAGGTGGCAGGACACTTTAGCATAGAAAAGATAGTGGCAATGTTGCAGAAACATTTCTACTGGCTGAAACTTTGATAGGATGTCGGCAAGTACATCAGGTCTTGCACGGCTTGTGCTATTTCAAAACCAACCACTAAGAAACAGGGCTTATACACCCCTCTACCTACTCCTAACAAGCCTTGGGAATCCATCTCAATGGACTACATGTCGGGCCTCCTGTCCACCAAGAGGGGCAATGACTGTGTTTTTGTGGTTGTTGATCGCTTTTCCAAGATGGTGATTCTGGCCACCTGCAAGAAGAACATCACTACAGAGGTCACTGCCAAGCTCTTCTTTGAACACGTCTTGGTACACTTTGGGATCCCACAAACCATTGTCTCATATCAGGACAGTCAGTTCCTCAACACATTCTAGTCGAGCCTCTGGTCACTACTGGATACCAAGCTCACCAAATCCACTTCCTTCCACCCCCAGATAGATGGCCAAAATGACGTCGTCAATCCGATGATCGTACATATCCCACACATGTACAATTCCAAGCACCCCCGCACATGGGATGAGAGTCTTCACTATGTCGAACATAGCTACAAACGAGCCCTACATAGCTCAACTGGCCACAACCCCTTTCAGGTGGGGTTGGGATTCCAACCATTAGGCCCCATGGATGTTCCACTACCCCTGGTGACCACCTTGACTGACTCGCCCCCTGCTCCACCAAAATATGACAAAGATACCTAGTTCATTGAGAGGATCCAACACATCCGCCAATAGGTTCCGGATATTTTACAGAAGTCCAATGCCAAGTACAAGCAATGCCATGATCAACATCGAGTGCCACATAAGTTTCAGGTGGGTGACAAAGTTTGGTTGCACTTGCAGAAAGAATGCCTTACAAGGCCCCATTGGAAGCTTCTCTCACTCCGGTATGGGCCATACACCATCACCAAGGTTGTGGGTGACAATGATTTTTCACTCAACACTCACCCTTTCCTTGGCCTGCATCCAGTTTTCAATGTGGCTCTCCTTGGGCCATATTTCCCACCATTATTGGAAATCTCAGAGATAGTAGAGCAGTTGAAACCAATAGATCTCAACCCTGACTGCATGCAACAAGAATCCAGTGATCATATTGTGGACACACATATCAAGGGAATCCGACAACAAAGGATTCAACTTTATCGAGTTGTCAAAGTAGGGCAGCTCCTACACCAAGGAAAGTGGCTCACAGGAGGCCAAATTCAACAAAAATTTCCTCATTTGATTGGGGAAGTCAATGCAATGGAGACCATTTCTTCCTAAGGGGGTAGGATTGATCTATATGGATGTCGGTGGCCTCCCACCTATTCCAACTGGTTCATTTTGACAGTTTTTTTCCTAGTTTTTGGGTCCCTAACTTACAGGGCCTTTTTGAGGCCCTAAACATAGTTTTTATGGAAATGTATAGTCCTCAGATAGACCTTTCCAACGGGCTATCGTGCGCCTAAAATGAAGATCGTATGAAAAAGTTACGACCCCGGGAAGTTGATGTACTAACTTACCCAAACGGGGCACACATGACTTTTGGTGCTTCATCTCCTAGGGTTAGGTTTTTGGATGTCTAGGGTTTTTGACATTCCTGTTTATTTTTAAAATGCCTTCATAGCCTCAGTCAAATGAGAACAGTCATCACATCTCTTCTCAGAGATAAGATGCCACCATTCCAGCAAGCTTGTTTTCTGCTGCATTTTACAGTTTCAGCTTATTTCCTTATTGAATAGAAAACCAGTTTTATTGTATCTCTGTTGTTCTGTGTTAAGAATGTTTTAATAATATGTATTCATTTCATTCTTCTCATAAAATCCACATCAACTGATCCAGCGGTTCTTACTCTCCTCAGTCTTAATGGCCATTGATTTGTGGTTTAACACCTGATTGGTCCATGATCTCTATTTAAAGAGAATGGAGGGTCAGTTGTTGATGATCGATTGTGAGAAACTCTCTTGTAAAATATCTCTGTAATATTTTTATTTTGCATTAATAAACTTCTCCAAGTGGTTGCGTTGGCTAGGGTCGTGGATGTTTCCCCATAGGGGTTTTACCACATCAAAACATTAGTGTGTTGATATTTGATCTAGTTGTATGAGTGGTTATTGAAGGTGTTCATCTTCTGTTGGAATACATGTGTTTTCAAAGAGTAGGTCCATGAAAAGAGTAAGGAAGAGTAAGGAGGTCCGCTCTGAAATGAGAAATATGGCTAAGTATGAAAAAAACAAAAGGTGAAAAGTAAATGTGTACTTGTTGACTTATGGACTTGGAGACCCAAGAAAGAGTTGAGGGATGGTATGTAGATCCACATTGGAAAATTTGGCTAAGTATTGGAAGAGTAAAACACGGTAAGTGTTGAAATTGTGAAAATATAGAAAATAGAAAATGGAAATAGGAAAGGTAAGATGGTAAATGGTAAATGGAAAATGGAAAATAAAAATGGAAATGTAAAATGGTAAATGAAAATGAATTATGGAAATGATGTGGAAATGTATTATGAAAATGACTAAGTGGTGGGTATTATGAAAATGAACTGAGTCTATAATGAAAATCAAATGAAAATGAACTGAGTGGATAATGAAAATCCAAATAGGCTAAGTATGGAAATGGGTTAAGTATGGAATGGCTAAATGTGGAAATGGTTAAGTATGGATATGGTTAAATGTGGAAATGGTTAAGTATGGAGAAGAGTGAGGAGGGAGAGCAGAGTGGAAATAAGGGAAAATGGATAAGTATGGGACAAGGCCATTATCTGGGTCATGTAAGTGAGAGGGTCATTCTGTAGAATGCGGGACTGCGGACCTACAAACCTAGAGAATCTGTATGGATAAAGGGTAAGGAGGTTCATACCAAAATGAGAAATACGACTAAGGGAAATGGGGTGAGTGATCCCACAAATAATATGAGACTAAGTATGGAATAAAGAACCAATAAAATGAGACTAAGTGTGGTTCCAATAATTCTAATTGAGGTTCCAAGAAAATATTAGTTCCGATAAAAATTAACTGTGTTGCACATGGAAAAGCACTCTTTGGGTGATTGAACAAAAACCTAGATATCTTGAGCATACATAATCAGATTTTTAATCCATAAAATGTGTGACGAAGCTGAGACTGAGGGATACATAATGAATTGATAATATACTATAATTTCATTCTTCTAATATGGATTTTTTTTTTATTATCCCCAAAGCGGGTAATCTAGGTGATCAATTTTTTTTATCAACATCTGGCTCCAACTGTGGGATAATGACCCCCTCTGGGTTGTTGAGAATCCAAAATCCTAGTTTGGTTTCCTTCTCCATTGGACCATGGATTCATATTCAAACATTACCTCCATTTCGTAAATGCTTTATTGTGCAAAATTTTGACTACAGAAAAAAACTATGTACAAACCAGATCTACCTACCCTATGCTATTTGAAAGAAAGGGACACTTTTAGGTGTAGGTAGATTTCCAATGGATACATTCAATCATCCATATGATATGTGGAATGAAATTCATAATTAGGAAGCACATCGTGACTGGTACCAAAGAGTTAGGGGTATGTTCAAATTGTGCTGGAGAAAAACTGAACTAGATGTGCTAAGAATATGATGGCATTACTTGGCCAACAATGCTTTGAAACCATGTTTTGATATAATCAATTATTGGTTTCTCAAGAATTTTATTGTCTTGGGTTGAATGAGGAGTTTCCAATTTGGAAACACTTTCATCATTTTTCTTATCATTGACCACATCCAAGATTCTTGATTCATCAACAATGTATTGAAATAATTCTTCTTTTATGCAATGACAATCCTTCCCATCGTTGTTCTCAAAAGTAATTTCTTCCACCAAATGTTCTTGTTTCCAATGCTCTTGTGACATTTCATCATCTATTACAACATATTTCATATGAATATATTGGCTAAAATATACTTGTGCATTTGGTGGAGGCTCCTCAATTTCAATTTCAAACTTGTTGCATGAAGAATCCTCATATGGAGTATATGAGAGGCTGAAAGTTTGCACTTGAAAATCGAAATTCTCATTTTTTTTTCATCTATATGGATAGAAGAAATTTTTTCCATTCTTTGATTAGATTTTTCTTCCAAATAATTCAGTTCATTGTCTTGTTTCCATATGGGAGAGGGTGGGTGGGAAAAAAATTTGAAAGAATCAGAAAGGACATATGAGTGTATTCTTGGGATGAACATTTCAGCAAATGAGGCTTCCAACACATCCCAACTGGTAATGGTCCCACGAAACAATGAATAGTGTCATTCAAGAGAATCCCCACACACAGTTTGTAAAAATAATTGACATGTAACATTGTTCTCAGTTACACTGAAAACATCACATGTGATTTTGAATTTAAACAAGTGTTGCTCTGCATCCTCTGAAGTATTCCCCAAAAATATAGAAATTTTTTAAATAAGAATATTAGGCATCTGAAAATCAACTTCTGGTAGATTTGAAGGGGTTCTATGAAATTGCATCCTTCTTTGGATAATTCTTTTTTTTTATGAGTCCTGTAAAGCCATTATTGGTATTGGTGAAGAAGGAAAAGTAGCGTCACAACATGAATGAAGTTCTTTAGTGGAGTCGCTATGAGGATTTTATTGAGTTTATTGAATCTTTCCAATAGATTTGTTAGAGTGTTTAAGAGTTTTTTCAATGGAATCACCAGAGAATTCATTTTATGAAATATTTGATGTTTCTTGGCTTATTTTGAGGTCACTCCAATATCTTTGGCCATTCTTTTTATAAATCCAATGCATTAGGACACACAATAGTCTTCTTGAATATTATTTTTGAAACTTTGAAACATGGATATTCTCGTTCTTCAATCATATCTGAGACAAAGCCTCATATATCTTGAAAATAAACACTTCCCTAGAAGAGTCGCCAAAATGTTGATCTAAAATACTATTTTACGGTCTTAAGGTCAACCTCATGAGGATATGAATCCCCCTGCATTTTTAGAGAGGTGGTACTCCTCTTGTTCTTATAATTTCAAGAAAATAAAATGAAACAAAATAAAATATTAGAAGGACTAGACTTTGTATTAACATTTGCATTCAAGGAAAACCAACACCTGAGATTTGGGACCGGGTGTTTTAAAAGAAACTCATATGTATAATATTTACAATGTGAATAGATAAGATGCTTACAAAATATAAAGGATTGATATATCCATCATAACATTCATCAAAATATTCAACAATGCCAAAAATAGAGAGAATAGAAATTGAACCGCAAATAAAAGAGAGATTTAAATTATCATTCCATAAAGCACCAAAAACATTATGATAGATAAAACATTCGGTAACTCAAGCTTATGATTAAAGTCTTTGATAATACACTAATGTAATATCCCAAGTTGCTCTCTTGGAGTCTCAAAAATAATAATGAGTCTTTAAATACAAAGGTAAAAGTATTTAAAGAAAATAAATACATTCTCCCTTCAAAGAGGACTAGGATTGGGCTCATGCAAACAATAAAATAAATACCTGGAAGATAAGAGAAGGACAACCAAGAATTATCCTAAATCCCTCAAAATACTAAGAAGACAAAGGAAAGAAGATAAAAGATTGTAGCATAAATGTATAGAATAAAAATTGAAAGGAAAGAGTTAATGTTTGAATCATTGTGATGGAAAAAATATGGTAACCTTCACTTGCTTGCAGATGGCTCCTTTATAGGTACATTTTATGGTTCAGGTGGCATAACTTCTCTAATTGTTCTTGGAGTAGCTAGGGTTTTCCTTTCTATAAATTTCCATGATTCCTTTTGGAGTAAGCCATTTTTTATTAATGCTTGATTAGATTTTCATTAATAACTTTATTTCATTGAAATTCATTCCTCCAAGTAGGACCCATTTATTCCTTTAATAAAGTTTATTTTCAATTTTTTCAACTTGAATGCCTTTAACAAAATTAGACCGTGTTTTAATTTTTTGAGTGATTTATTTTACTTTTAAGCCATTAAAAATACTCTATATGAAATCTTCATCACCTCATGTTTCCAACGACTCCTCCTGAGCACAATTTGGATTTTTGGATCTTAAGTTATAAGCTCGGGAAGTTGAGGTTCCTCATCAAACCATGAAAAAATCGCTGATTTGTATTATAGTTTTTTGGAAGTGTTATGGCCAATTTATCCTCTTGAAACCTATTTCATCATCCTCCTTTTGAAATTACCTTTCCAACGAGGTAATTTTTTCCCCAATCGGCCACCCAAATCTTGAGTTATGGCTTCCAGAAATTTGTCACTCAACAATTGTTCATCTAATTCACGGGTTAATCTTAGCCCTTGATATAATTTCTTCCATTTCATTAAAATTTTAACTTTTCCCTTTAAAATGATATCCCACATGCATCTTGGTCAAGAATATTTAAGTGTTTATAATGAAAACTTTACCATAATATTCATGTGGAACAAAGAAGACTATAGGGACTTTGGTGTAGCTCTCATGCCTAAGGAAAATTTCATGAATTAAAAAATTTTGATGACCCAAACAACGTCCAGTCATAGCCATGTGTCATTATAGCATTGTTCCACCTCACTACCACATTAATGGAAAACGAAAATGAATTATGGAAATAATGTGAAAATGACTAAGTGGTGGGTATTATGAAAATTATGAACATCTCCAAAACATGGTAAGTAAATAGGAAAAAAAGAAACAGGAAAAGTACAATGGTAAATGGTAAATGGAAATAAAAATGGAAAATGAAAATCAATTATGGAAATAATGTGGAAATGAATTGTGAAAATGACTAAGTGGTGGGTATTATGAAAATGAAAATAGGATAAGTATGGAAATGGGTTAAGTATGGAATGGTTAAATGTGGAAATGGTTAAGTACGGAGATGGTTTAATGTGGAAATGGTTAAGTATGGAGAATAGTGATCATGGAGAGTAGAGTGGAAAGAAGGAAAAATGGTTAAGTATGGGACAAGTTCATTATACGGGTCATGTAAGTTCATGGTTAAGTATGGGACTACGAACCTAGAGATGTATGGAGAAAGGGTGAGGAGGTCCACACCAAAACCAGAAATACAACTAAGTAAGTAAATAGGAAAAAAGGAAACACGAAAAGTAAAATGGTAAATGGAAATAAAAATGGAAAATGAAAATGAATTATGGAAATAATGTGGAAATGAATTGTGAAAATGACTAAGTGGTGGGTATTATGAAAATGAAAATAGGATAAGTATGGAAATGGGTTAAGTATGGAATGGTTAAATGTGGAAATGGTTAAGTATAGAGATGGTTAAATGTGGAAATGGTTAAGTATGGAGAATAGTGATGATGGAGAGAAGAAAAAATGGTTAAGTATGGGACAAGTCCATTATGCGGGTCATGTAAGTGAGAGGGTCATTCTGTAGAGCACGGGACTATGGACCTAGAGATGTATGGAGAAAGGGTGAGGAGGTCCACACCAAAACCAGAAATAAAACTAAGGGAAATGGTCTGAACCAAGAAAATGAGACTAAGTGTGGTTCCAATAATTCTAATCAAGGTTCCAAGAAATCTTAGTTCCAATAAAAATTACTTTTGTTGCACATGGAAAACAGCTCTATAGGAAATTGAACAAAAACCTGGATATATTGAGAATACGGACTCAGATTTTTAATCCATAAAATGATTGAAGGAGATGAGAATAAGTGATACACAATGAAATGATAATCTACCATAATTTCCTTGTTCTGATATGGAATTTTGTTTTATTATCCCAAGAGTAGGAAATCTAGGTGATCAAAAAAAAATTATCAACAAGGCCCTAAAGAAATTTTTTAGGCATTCGGGGAAAATAATGTCACCTCAAATATGGGTCTCGAGGCCTTGGAAATTGTCATGGGAGGAAACATGAACCTTAGGCCCTGAAATAAGCTTCTATCTATCCAGGGCCAAGAAGGATGCCTCAAATAACCACACATGGACTCCTAAAGGTATCCTTGGCCTATAATTGGGGATGTGAGTGCACTAGGTGGTTTTGAGTAGTAGGAATGTGTCTCAAGGACATGGAAATAATTTAGGGAATAATTCCATGTCTTAGGTCCTAAATAAATCTTTGATGAATCCAATTGCATGAGCAATTCCTTGAAGCACCACATATGAACTCTGGAGGGTATTCTTGGCATATAAGAAAGGATGTTAGTGCCCTCACAATATTTTGATCATTAGGAATGTATCTTAAGGCCTTGATATGGTCGAGTTAAACCCAACCCTTAGTCAAAGTACAAATCTTCTAGGGATCTAGGGCCAAACATGATGCCTCAAACCACCACACCTGACCTCTCAAGGTTTTTGGAAACTTCTAGGGCTCAAGGTTAATGAATGACACCTCAAACCACCATACACGACCTCTTGAGGGGATATTTTGCCTTCACGTGGGGATATTCACATCATTAGGTTATTTTTAGAACTCGATATAAGTCTTGTGTACTTGGGCATGATCAAGAGAGGAAACTCAAACCTTAGGTCCTAAAGGAATATTTTAGGCATCTAGGCCAACAACAACATGTTGAACCAATAAAAAGGACCTTTCAAGGATATCGTTGCTCTCCAAATAGGGATAGTCAACATTATGAGTTTTTTAACATTAAGTATGATTCTTGGACCTTGGATATGGTTAGGGGAACAAACCTAAGAGTTAGTCCATAAAGGAAGCTTCTCAGTTTTTAGGGCCAAGAATGACACCTTGAACCACTACAAATGACCTCTCGAGGGAATCCTTTGCCTCTAACTAGGTATAGAGGTACCATCATCATTTTTTAGCACTAGGTATGAATCTTGGGGACTTGAACATGGGTAGGGGATGAAATATGAACCTTAGGCCTTAAAAGGATCTTTTAGCCATCTAGGGCCAAGAAAAATGCCTTGAAAAAACACACATTTCCTGCTAAAGGTATCCATGGCCTATGATTGAGGATTTTGGTGCCATTGGGTGGTTTTGAGTAGTAAGGATCTCTCAGCACAAGAATTTAGAGCTAGAAGAGGCCTACCTCTCCATAAGGCAGCCTAAAAAACCTTTATAGGGAGAAAAAAGAAGCTACACTTCTCCTCATCTCCTTCAATAGCCAGCATCAAGGTCATAAACCCTTTCACAATATCATAATCTCTTAAAGAGGTTGTTGAAGAACAGTCCCTACCAAAAGCATCTATCCTACAGATAAAGAAAGAGAAGGGCCAAGGAATTAGAAAGCTTGTGTCCCTTTTTGCAAAGATAAACAATTGATGAAACACTACCTCTGCCACCTATACAGGCTTCTAAGTTCTTACTGTTCAAAGTTTTGGGTTTTTTACAAAGAATTAATCCCTTCGGCAGTAATAAGTGCACACATTCAGTAGCGCTATGGTGCTACGGAATAGTCTATTTTTGGTGTTCCACCGTTTTTCTACCTACAATGCTGTCGAATCGCCTAAAGCTAATGGTGCTGCTACTACTCAAGGTTGATACCCATTCCTCACATGTCCAAGTGAAGATGTTGTGTATTTTGATGGCACTACCTAAATTTTGACAGAACACACAGGCGGGCGCTACGTAAATTTGCTACCAAAATTCTGGCAGAAACCGAATTGTGCAGATTTTTACAAGGACACTTCTACCAATTTTGAGTGACTAACTTAAAACTTGGATTTTGAACAATTGAGAAGGTATTTTTGAAAACTGGAGGAGGTTTTTGTTCATCACATACCAAATAACAAACACCTCTCTCCGTTTTTCAAAATATGTTATGTTTAGATACATATTTGACATAGAAGTGGTGCTACGGAATGTGTCGTTGAAACTCTGTTTTAAGACTGCTAAACTGACATTTTTGATAAGTTGACTTCCAGAAGGATTTTTGGGTGCACTAAGATGAATTTTCAAAACATGAAGGAGTTTATTGTCAAGAGTGGGCCCATGAACATTAACCTCTATAAGTTTTAACACAGGTATCATGGATTGGGAGATTATAAAGAATCTTCGAGCCCTATGTTTTCAATTTTCGTGATTTCTTGTTTGAGACATGTTTTCGTGACACCTGTTGCGGCCAGATGGAGATGAATTTAAAGAAACTGAGAGATTTTTCTTCATAACGAGTTTATATACAAAAACCGATCTCATATTTTACATAGTTGTTACATTTTGAGAATTAAAAGTGGCGTTTGGAAGCGTAGTTTTCATAATTTCACCTCCTGAAAAGCAAGAAATCAGTTAAAACATGTCATTTTTTGTTTGTAGTTGTTTCTATTTTGGGAAAGGGGTTGGATTTCTAATGGGTGAGTTGGAAAGGACTTATATGGCTATATATTCATTGTGCAAGAGTTTAGGAAGGTTGGATTCATGAGCCAAGAGAGGCTTGAGAGAGTAGGAGCAGTTTTAGTTGTGCATTTGCAAGCCTTAGGGCCTGTTTGTTATGAAATTTTCTATCATTAAAGATTCATGAGAGCTGTTATCAGATTGTCTTCTTTGTTCTCACACTTATTTTTTATCTTCTTGCTTGAGAATATTTCAGGTTTTGAGGATCATAGCTTCCATTGATTGATGGAATCACGAACAACAGAGGATTTGTTGTAGCTTACCCATTAAATCATTGTTCATTGTTTAAGAAAATCTTTATCTATTGCAAAAAGGATCTATGTTAAATGGGTGTTCTTCCTTTTGTCATATTCACCATGCTTCTACTCATCATTATATATCTTTTTGTCTGATATACATTTTGATTGCCTTTGATCCGTAGGATGTTATGACTCCATGCCCAATGGCATGCCTCTGCAGAATTTTTGTTGCCCTCTCCCTTTATTTCTCATCTTCCTTATCCATCTATTCAAACCATTTTAATCCATTTACATTTCTATGTTACTAAGATTACTCTCATTTTCAGTCTGGGAGTGACTCTTGGACTGATAACATAATTGGTGTCCTTGCCGGGGATGGAGATGAATGAGAAATCTTCCCTAGAAGAATGACATTGATCAGATCTAGCTTTTGATGGTGAACAAGGGTTAGTCACATATTTAGGACATCATCATTCACCTGGCGAATCCACAATCAAAGACTCCACTGGGGAGGATCCTGTTGACACAAAGATGAAAGCACACAAGGGAAAAACCAAGTATCAGTTTATGAGTTTTATTCATGAACTGTTGTTGTTCTTCATCAGCTCATTTTTTATTTTCCCTTTGCATGTAAAGAGGATTATCTGGTGTTTTTTTTATTCGGATTATCATCAACATAATTTTGTATATCCATCCTTACAAGATGAAATTTTGTCACATACTTATGTTTTTTAGGTCGATCCCATGTCCTTGACTCAACCTATTTATAAAGACGAGATTTTCATTCAAATCCCTCCTGAACCTGATCACCCTTATAACATTGAAGAGATTGAAATTGTTTCAAAGCCTTCAGAGATATCATCACCTTCTGATATTACCATTGAACCTTTAGCTACATCTCATACTCAGCCCACTATTGTTCAAAGTAGGATCCGAGATAATATTTTTCAACCTTTAAGGCGACCACCTTACCTTCATCCTTATCCTCTTAATTTTCTTGAGTATCTTCCCCAGTTTCTTGGAGGGGATCATGTTATAGTTGAGAGGCATTTGGAAGCCTTTGAGAACTTTATTGATCAGTTTGAGATAGTGCATGATGATTTTAACATGAGGTTATTCTCCAATTTCTTATTTGGATATGTTGCTATATGGTTTAGGAGTTTGAGGGCTCATTCTATTTGTTCATGGATCAAGCTATCCGATGTTTTCCTAAAGCATTGGGGAGAAAATAAGTATTTTGACCAATACCTGACTGAGTTTCATGATTTGCGGAGAGGAGAGGAAGAAACTATGGATGTCTTCAACCAAAGATTTTATAATCTTTATCATAACATGCCATCAGAGATCCGATATTCTGAGGCTACTGCCATGGTATACTATGTAAGGGCTCAACATTCCGAGCTTGTCCTTGTCCTAAGAGAAATAAAATATTCATCCTTAGCATGCTTATTTGAAGATTCCAGAGAAGTTGAGGATAATATCCATGCTAGCAAGAGAATCCAAGATCAAGTTTGTTCTGCAAATCTGCATGAATATGAGAAAACAAGTTGTCAGTGCATTTCATATTTTGAGCAAGAAGACAATGAGTATGAAGCATATCTGGAACAACATCAAGAATATGAGTATGTGTCAGATTTGAAATCAGATTCTTCAGTATCTTCAGATTTTCCTATGGACAGGTATGCATGTCAAGTTGATGATCAATTTTTCAGACCTTTGTGAGCATGAAGTAACTGATGATCTAATTGACAATTGCATATTTCTTGATGATCATTATCAATATGATTTAAACCCTGTCTTATCATCATTTGTTTATCATTATTCTGAAGAAAAAATTGTTAATATTGATGATCAAAATCTGATCACAAGAAAACTAAAGGGTTATCAATTTTCAAAGAAAGAGGTGGTCATGGATAAGCAGTTGATTTCTGTGAATCAGTATGTTTATGATTTTGGTTTCAAGGATCCAGTTGCAATATTATTGGATTCATACATTTCAGATCACCCAAAATCCTCAGATTTCATTTACTCATCAACACTTTCAGGTGAGTATGGTTTTATGAATGATTATCTATCACTGGTGATATGTTTATGTTATTATCTATTGATCAGCAATAAAGACAAGACTATTTCAGTTTTGAAATTACTTGAATGGATATTATGGAATTGTTCCTTTACCTGATCAGGGTGCAGATCCAGTTAGAGTAGGAGTAGGAAGAAATAATCTCATTTTGAGCATTTCCTTTCTGTTAGTTTGCAGTAGTTAGATTTCAGTTTCAAATAAGGAGCAGAGGTGCTCTCAAGCATGAAGGATTCTGGGATAGGAATGAGGGAGGATAAGGCATTGAAACTACAAGAGATCTTAGAGCCTCACAAGGAGGACTCTATCCCCCATGGAGCCTATGTTAGCACAATAATTTGCAGCTAGAAGAGGCCTACCTCTCCATAAGGAAGCTCAAAAAACCTTTATAGGAAGAACAAAGAAGCTACACTTCTCCTCATCTCCTTCAGTAGCCAGAATCAAGGTCATAAATCCTTTCACAATATCACCATCCCTTAAAGAGGCTTTTGAAGAACAGTCCCTACCAAAATTCTCTATCTGATAGAAGAAGAAAGATAAGGGCCAAGGCATTAGAAAGCTTGTGTCCCCTTTTGTAAAGATAAACAATTGATGAAACACTACCTCTTCCACCTATAAGGGATTCTAAGTGCTTACTGTTCAAAGTTTTGGGTTTTTTACAAATAATTAATCCCTTTGGTAGTAATAAGTGCATACATTCCGTAGCGCTATGGCACTATGGAATAGTCTATTTTTGATGTTCCACTGTTTTGTTACCTACAATGCAGCCGAATCGCCTAAAGCTAATGGTGTTGCTACTACTCAAGGATGCTACTGATTCTGCACAAGTCCAATTGAAGGTTCTACATATTTTGATGACACTACCTAACGTTTGAAAGAACACATAAGTGGGCACTATCTAAATTCGCTACCGAAATTCTGGCAGAGACCAAATTGTGTAGAGTTTTTCAAGGACGCTTCTACCAGTTTTGAGTGAATAACTTAAAACTTTGATTGTGAACAATTGAGAAGGTATTTTTGAAAACCGGAGGACCATTTTGTTCATCACATACCAGATAACAAAAACCTCTCTCAAGTTTAAAAATATGTTATGGTTACAGAGATATTTGACATAGAAGTGGTGCTATGGAATGTGCTGCTGAAATGTTATTTTAAGATTGTTGAACTAACATTTTTGACCAGTTGACTTCCAGAAGGATTTTTGGGTGAACTAAGATGAAATTTAAAAATATAAAGGAGGTTATTGTCAAGAACGGGCCCATGAAAATTAACCTCTTTAATTTTTCACACAACTGTCACGGATTGGGAGATTCGAAAGAATCTTTGAGCCCTATGTTTTCAACTTTCGTGACTTCTTGTTTGAGACATGTTTTTGTGACACTTGTTTTGGCTAGATGGATATGAATTTAAAGAAACTAAGAGAGATTTTTATTCATAACAAGTTTATATACAAAAACCGTTCTCATATTTTACACAACTGTTATGGTTTGAGAATTACAAGTGGGGTTTGGAAGCCTAGTTTTCATAATTCTGCCTCCTGAAAAGAAGGAAATTAGTTAAAATGTGTCATTTTCTGTTTGTAGTTGTTTCTATTTTGGGAAAGGGGTTGGAATTTGAATGGGTGAGCTGGAAAGGACCTATATGGCTATATATTCATTGTACAATAGGGTAGGAGGGTTGGATTCATGATCCAAGAGAGGCTTGAGAGAGTAGGAGTAGTTTTAGTTGCTCATTTGTAAGCTTGAGGGCCTGTTTGTTATGAAATTTCCTGTCATTAAAGATTCATGAGAGTTGTTATCAGATTGTCTTCCTTGTTTTCACACTTCTTTGTTATCTTCTTTCTTGAGAATATTGTAGTTTTTGAGGATTGTAGCTTCCATTGATTTATGTATTCATGAACAATAGAGGATCTGTTGTAGCTTGCCCATTAAATCATTGTTCATTGTTTAAGAAAATCTTTATCTATTGCAGAAAGGATCTTTGTTAAATGGGTGTTCTTCCTTTTGTCATATTCACCATGCTTCTACTCATCATTATATATCTCTTTGTTTGATATACAGTTTGATTTCCTTTGATCTGTAGGATGTTATGATGATCCGAAAATCGAAGCTTATCAATTACACACTATAACCTCAATTTAATCAAGACCTTTTTCTGACGGTGCATGTGAATATGAAAACAACAAAGACTTGAATAATTAAGAGAAATAAAAGATAACACAAGAATTCAAACCATCAACTAATTGTACACAAGAAGTTGATAACGTAGTTCGATAATCTCGCCTATGTCTCCGGGCCTTTGTCTTCAATGAGGGAGGATTTCTCTATTCAATATTCAGTGCTTTACAATCTGCATTAAAACTACATCATGTAGGGCTCTGATTGAATAGTTGTACTCTTCTCTGTCTCAGAAACCTAATGCAATAGATGACACTGAAAACATAGTAGTAGAACTCTCGGAAACTACCTCCAAAGCTCAGCTACTCTGCACTGCTCAAGACTACTTGACCTTGGCTTCAAGATTATTTGTTTCTTATTGATTTATTAAAACCTCACAATGGCTTAGTTTATATATCCATGAGGTAGAGTGATCGAATCCCAACATCCCACTTTTTGTGGCACTTAATTTGGCCCAATATCCACCAAGATATGGAAAAATAACCAAAACTGTCCAAAAATTAGTGAGAAAATCACTAAACTATAGGTTAAAAACCCATTTTAGTTTTAATATCGGTATAAAACCCCATAATAGGCTTGCATCCCCCTTAAATCGGTCACATGGATAATTAATGTGGCCAAGCACCAACCCAAAGGGCTGCGCACTGGCCCCTTCTCCATAACTCTTGGTCGCATGGCATCTTTAATGGGACCGAGTCCCGAACATAGCACCAACCACCATTTTCCCACGCCCAAAATGTAACCGAGTCACATGTCAAATGCCCCGAAAACCAAGGGATAATTGTTTGAACCCGCATGTAATATCTTAACGGTGGCCACATGTGCTATAATCTCACGCCCATATCCTTTGAGTGGAGGCTTCCCGCACTTGTGGGCATATGCGGATGCACAAATCTGTGGGCTGGGGCTTAGCCCTAGCCCTTTCCGCCCCCATTTAACACTTTAATACACCTTAAATAAAATATCGTGAGCTTGTATACACAAATCCCACCGGTGGTCCAATGGCAGTTGGACCTTTCCCAAGGCGTAGGCCCCTCATTGGAGCTCATGAGTTCGAATCGTTCGAACTCCAAAATTTTGGTACATGAAAATTTTGACCAATGCCTGGGTGCCACATGGTAGCCCAAGTCTAGGCCACATGGCACCTCCTTATTTACTGGACTGATGCCACTTGTCAACTAGTGATTCGCCCATGTGTCCGCTCTGTACCTGCCCTATCATTAATTGGCCACGTAAGCACACCTACCATGTCATCACCATACCTACCACGTGTCATGTTGTATGGACTGTTGACTTTGACTTTGACTTTTTACCAGTTTGACCTAAACTTCAGATCGCGATATCAGGAGCATACGATGTTCGTTTGCACCCGTTCAAGTTGTGTTGGGTTTGTATTGACCAGGTCTACGCACATGTCCATTTTGACGTCATTCTGAGAACATTTATTTTTGGGCCTTTTTGAACCCCATCAAGCTCTTGGATCTGAATCTGGATCATATGACTCCATGCCCAATGGAATGCCTCTGCAGACTTTTTGCTTCCCTCTCCCTTTATTTCTCATCTTGTTGATTCACCTATTAAAACCATTTTAATCCATTTACATTTCTATGTTACCAAGCTTACTCTCATTTGCAGTCTGGGAGGGACTCTTGAAGTGATAACATAATTGGCGTCGTTGCCGAGGACGAAGATGAATGATAAATATTCCCTAGGAGAACGACATTGATTATATCCAGCTTTTGATGGTGAACAAGGGTTGGTCACATATTTAGGACTGCATCATTCATCTGGCGACTCCACAATCAAAGACTCCACTGGGGAGGATCCTGTTGACACAAAGATGAAAGCACACAAGGGAGAAACTAGGTATCATTTTATGAGTTTTCTTCATGAAATGTTGTTGTTCTTCATCAACTCACTTTTTCTTTTCCCTTCGCATGTAAAGAGGATTATCTGGTGTTTTGTTTATTCGGATGATCATCAACATACTTTTGTATATCCATCCTTGTAAGAGGAAATCTTGTCACATACTTGTGTTGTTGAGGTTGATCCTGTGTCCTTTCCTCAACCTATTTATAAAGACGAGATTTGCATTCAAATCCCTCTTGAACCTGATCACCCTTGTAACATTGAAGAGATTGAAATTATTTCAAATCCTTTAGAGATATCATCACCTTCTGATATTACCATTGAACCTTGCTATTAGTTGGGTACATCTCATACTCAACCCACTATTGTTCAAAGTAGGATCTGAGATAAGATTTTTAAAACTTTAAGGCTATCACCTTACCTTCATCCTTATCCTCTTAATTTTCTTGAGTATCTTCCCCAGTTTCCTGGAGGGGATCATGTTATAGTTGAGAGGCATTTGGAAGCCTTTGAGAACTTTATTGATCAATTTCAGATAGTGCATTATGATGTTAACATGAGGTTATTCTCCAATTCCTTATTTGGAGATGTTGCTATATGGTTTAGGAGTTGGAGGGCTCATTCCATTTGTTCATGGATCAAGTTATCCGATGTTTTTCTAAAGAATTGGGGAGAGAATAAGTCGTTTGACCAAAACTTGATTGAGTTTCATGATTTGAGGAGAGGAGAGGAAGAAACTATGGTTGTCTTCAACAAGAGATTTTATAATCTTTATCATAACATGCCACTAGAGATCCGATATTCCGAGGCTGCTACCATGGTATACTATGTAAGGGCTCAAATTTCCGAGATTGTCCTTCTCTTGAGAGAAAGAAAATATTCATCCTTAGCATGCTTATTTGAAGATGCCAGTGAAGTTGAGAAGAATATCCGTGCTAGAAGGAGGATTCGATATCGAGTTTGTTCTGAAAATCTGCATGCATATGAGCAAGAAAGTTGTCATCGCATTTCAGATTTTGAGCAAGAAAACAGTGAGTATGAAGCAGATCTGGAACAACATCAAGAATATGAGTATGTGTCAGATTTGAAATCAGATTCTTCAGTATCTTCAAATTTTCCAATGGACAAGTATGCATGTCAAGTTGATGATCAATTTTCATACCTTTGTGAGCATGACGTAACTGATGATCATATTGACAATTTCATATTTCTTGTTGATCATTATCAATATGATTTAAACCCTCTATTATCATCATTTGTTTATCATTATTTTGAAGAAAAAATTCTTAATATTGATGATCAAAATATGATCACAAGAAAACTGAAGGGTTATCAGTTTTCAAACAAAGAGGTGGTCATGGATAAGCAGTTGATTTCTGTGAATCAATATGTTTCTGATTTCGGTTTCAAGGATCCAATTGCAGTCTTATTAGATTCATACATTTCAGATCACCCGAAAGCTTCATATTTCATTTACTCATCAACACTTCCGGGTGAGTATGGTTTTATGAATGATTATCTATCACCTGTGATATGTTTATGTTATTATCTATTGATCAACAATAAAGACAAGACTATTTTAGTTTTGAAATTACTTGAATGGATATTATGGAAGTCTTCCTTTACCTGATCAGGGTGCAGATCCATATAGAGTAGGAGTACGAAGAAATAAGCTCATTTCGATCATTTCCTTTCTGTTAGTTTGCAGTAGTTAGATTTCAGTTTCAAATAAGGAGTAGAGGTGCTCTCAAGCATGAAGGATTCTAGGACAGGAATGAGGGAGGATAAGGCACTGAAACTACAAGAGATCTTAGAACCTCACAAGGAGGACTCTATCCCCCATGGAGCATATGTTAGCACAAGAATTTGCAGCTAGAAGAGGCTTGCCTCTCCATAAGGCAGCTTAAAAAACCTTTATAGGCAGAACAAAGAAGCTACACTTCTCCTCATCTCCTTCAGCATCCAGCATCAAGGTCAGAAATCATTTCACAAGATCATCAGCTCTTAAAGAGGCTATTGAAGAATAGTCCCTACCAAAATTCTCTATCCTACAAAAGAAGAAAGATAAGGGCCAAGGCATTGGAAATCTTGTGTCCCTTTTTGCAAAGATAAATAATTGATGAAACACTACCTCTGCCACCTATACAGGCTTCTAAGTGCTTAGTGTTCAGATTTGTGGGTTTTTTACAAAGAATTAATCCCTTTGGTAGTAATAAGTGCAAACATTCTGTAGCGCTATGGCGCTACGGAATAGTCTATTTTTTATGTTCCACCGTTTTGCTACCTACAATGCTATTGAATTGCCTAAAGCTAATGGTGCTGCTACTACTTGAGGTTTCTACCCATTATGCACATGTCCAAGTGAAGGTGTTGTGCATTTTGATGGCACTACCTAAATTTTGACAGACCACACAGACAGACACTACATAAATTCGCTACCGAAATTCTGGCAGAAACTAAATTGTGCAGAGTTTTACAAGGACACGTCTACCAGTTTTGAGTGACTAAATTAAAACTTGGATTGTGAACAATTGAGAAGGTATTTTTGAAAAATGAGGAGTTTTTTGTTCATCACATACCAAATAAAAAAAACCTCTCTCAATTTTTCAAAATGTGTTATGGTTAGAGAGATATTTGATATAGAAGTGGTGTTATGGAATATGTTGTTGAAACTTTGTTTTAAGACTGTTGAACTGGCATTTTTGACTAGTTAACTTCCAGAAGGATTTCCGGGTGCACTAAGATGAATTTTCAAAATATGAAGGAGGTTATTGTCAAGAACGGTCCCATGAGAATTAACCTCTTTCATTTTTCACACAGGCATCAGGAATTGGGAGATTTGAAATAATCTTTGAGCCCTATGTTTTCAGTTTTCGTGATTTCCTATTTGAGACATGTTTTTGTGACACCTGTTGCGGCTAGATGGAGATGAATTTAAGGAAACTAAGAGAATTTTTTATTCATAATGAGTTTATATAGTAAAATCATTCTCATATTTTACAGAACTGTTATGGTTTGAGAATTACAAGTGGCATTTGGAAGCCTAGTTTTCAGAATTTCGCCTCCTAGAAAGCAGGAAATTAGTTAAAACGTGTCATTTTATGTTTGTAGTTGTTTCTATTTTTGGAAAGGGGATGGAGTTAGAATGGGTGAGATGGAAAGGACCTATATGTCTATATATTCATTGTACAATAGGTTAGGAGGGTTGGATTCAGGAGCCAAGAGAGGCTTGAGAGAGTAGGAGCAATTTTAGTTGCTCATTTGTAAGCCTGAGGGCCTATTTGTTATGAAATTTTTTGCCATTAAAGATTCATGAGAGCTGTTATCAGATTGTCTTCTTTGTTTTCATACTTCTTTGTTATCTTCTTGCTTGAGCATATTGTAGGTTTTGAGGATCATAGCTTCCATTGATTAATGGATTCATGAACAACAGAGGATATGTTGTAGCTTGCCCATTAAATCATTGTTCATTGTTTAAGAAAATCTTTATCTATTGCAGAAAGGATCTCTGTTAAATGAATGTTCTTCCTTTTTTCATATTCACCATGCTTCTACTCATCATTATATATCTCTTTGTTTGATATACAGTTTTTTTTCCTTTGATCTCTAGGATGTTATGACTCCATGCCCAATGGAATACCTCTGAAGACTTTTTGTTGCCCTCTCCCTTTATTTATCATCTTGTTGATCCACCTATTCAAACCATTTTAATCCATTTACATTTCTATGTTACCAAGCTTACTCTCATTTGCAGTCTAGGAGTGACTCTTGGAGTGATAACATAATTGGCGTCGTTGCCGGGGATGGAGATGAATGAGAAATCTTCCCTGGGAAAACAACATTGATCAGATCCAGCTTTTGATGGTGAACAAGGTTTTGTCACATATTCAGGACTGCATCATTCACCAGGAAACTCCACAATCAAAGACTCCACTGGGGAGGATCATGTTGACACAAAGATGAAAGAACACAAGGGAAAAACTAGGTATCATTTTATGAGTTTTCTTCATGAACTGTTGTTGTTTTTCATCAACTCAATTTTTCTTTTCCCTTCACATGTAAACAGGATTATTTGGTGTTTTTTTTATTCGGATGATCATCAACATACTTTTGTATATCCATACTTGCAAGAGGAAAGTTTTTCACATACTTGTGTTGTTGAGGTTGATCATGTGTCCTTGCCTCAACCTATTTATAAAGACGAGCTTTGCATTGAAATCCCTCCTGAACCTGATCACCCTTGTAACATTGAAAAGATTGAAATTATTTCAAAGCCTTCAGACATATCATCACCTCTTGATATTACCATTGAACCTTGATATCGGTTGGCTACATCTCATACTCATCCCACTACTATTCAAAGTAGGATCTGAGATACGCTTTTTAATTCTTTAAGGCTGCCAACTTACCTTCATCCTTATCCTCTTAATTTTCTTGAGTATCTTCCCTGGTTTCGTGGAGGGAGTCATGTTATAGTTGAGAGGCATTTGGAAGCCTTTGAGAACTTTATTGATCAGTTTCATATAGTGCATTGTGATGTTAACATGAGGTTATTCTCCAATTCCTTATTTTGAGATGTTGCTATATGGTTTAGGAGTTGGAGGGCTCATTCCATTTGTTCATGGATCAAGTTATCCGATGTTTTTCTAAAGAATTGGGGAGAGAATAAGTCTTTTGACCAAAACCTAACTGAGTTTCATGATTTGAGGAGAGGAGAGGAAGAAACTATGGTTGTCTTCAACAAGAGATTTTATAATCTTTATCATAACATGCCACTAGAGATCCGATATTTCGAGGCTGCTACCATGGTATACTATGTAAGGGCTCAAATTTCCGAGATTGTCCTTCTCTTGAGAGAAAGAAAATCTTCATCCTTAGCATCCTTATTTGAAGATGCCGAAGAAGTTGAGAAGAATATCCGTTCTAGCAGGAGGATTCGAGATCGAGTTTGTTCTGAAAATCTGCATGCATATGAGCAAGCAAGTTGTCATTGCATTTCAGATTTTGAGCAAGAAAACAGTGAGTATGAAGCAGATCTGGAACAACATCAAGAATATGAGTATGTGTTAGATTTGAAATCAGATTCTTCAGTATCTTCAAATTTTCCTATGGACAGGTATGCATGTCAAGTTGATGATCAATTTTCATACCTTTGTGAGCATGACGTAACTGATGATCATATTGACAATTTCATATTTCTTGTTGATCATTATCAATATGATTTAAACCCTATGTTATCATCATTTGTTTATCATTATTTTGAAGAAAAAATTCTTAATATTGATGATCAAAATCTAATCACAAGAAAACTGAAGGGTTATCAGTTTTCAAACAAAGAGGTGGTCATGGATAAGTAATTGATTTATGTGAATCAATATGTTTCTGATTTCAGTTTCAAGGATCCAATTGCGGTCGTATTAGATTCATACATTTCAGATCACCCGAAAGCTTCATATCTCATTTACTCATCAACACTTCCAGGTGAGTATGGTTTTATGAATGATTATCTATCACCCGTGATATGTTTATGTTATTATCTATTGATCAGCAATAAAGACAAGACTATTTCAGTTTTGAAATTACTTGAATGGATATTATGGAAGTCTTCCTTTACCTGATCAGGGTGCAGATCCAGATAGAGTAGGAGTACAAAGAAATAAGCTCATTTCGATCATTTCCTTTCTGTTAGTTTGCAGTAGTTAGATTTCAGTTTCAAATAAGGAGTAGAGGTGCTCTCAAGCATGATGGATTCTAGGACAAGAATGAGGGAGGATAAGGCACTGAAACTACAAGAGATATTAGAGCCTCACAAGGAGGACTCTATCCCCCATGGAGCATATGGTAGAACAAGAATTTGCAGCTAGAAGAGGCTTGCCTCTCCATAAGGAAGCTTAAAAAACCTTTATAGGCATAACAAAGAAGCTACACTTCTCCTCATCTCCTTCAGCATCTAGCATCAAGGTCAGAAATCCTTTCACAAGATCATCAGCTCTTAAAGAGGCTATTGAAGAACAGTCCCTACCAAAATTCTCTATCCTACAGAAGAAGAAAGATAAGGGCCAAGGCATTGGAAATCTTGTGTCCCTTTTTGCAAAGATAAATAATTGATGAAACACTACCTCTGCCACCTATACAGGGTTCTAAGTGCTTAATGTTCAGAGTTGTGGGTTTTTTACAAATAATTATTCCCTTCAGTAGTAATAAGTGCAAACATTTTGTAGCGCTATGGCGCTACGTAATAGTCTATTTTTTATGTTCCACCGTTTTGCTACCTACAATGTTGTTGAATTGCCTAAAGCTAATGGTGCTACTAATACTTGAGGTTTCTACCCATTCTGCACATGTCCAAGTGAAGGTGTTGTGTATTTTGATGGCACTACCTAAATTTTGATAGACCACACAGGCGGGCACTACATAAATTCGCTACCGAAATTCTGGCAGAAACCGAATTGTGCAGAGTTTTACAAGGACGCTTCTACCAGTTTTGAGTGACTAAATTAAAACTTGGATTGTGAACAATTGAGAAGGTATTTTTGAAAAATGAGGAGTTTTTTGTTCATCGCATACCAAATAAAAAAAACCTCTCTCAATTTTTCAAATGTGTTATGGTTAGAGAGATATTTGACATAGAAGTGTTGTTATGGAATATGTTGTTGAAACTTTGTTTTAAGACTGTTGAACTGGAATTTTTGACCAGTTAACTTCCAGAAGGATTTATGGGTGCACTAAGATGAATTTTCGAAATATGAAGGATGTTATTGTCAAGAACGGTCCCATGAGAATTAAACTCTTTCATTTTTCACACAGGCATCAGGAATTGGGAGATTTGAAATAATCTTTGAGCCCTATGTTTTCAGTTTTCGTGATTTCCTATTTGAGACATGTTTTTGTGACACCTATTGCGGCTAAATGGAGATGAATTTAAGGAAACTGAGAGAGGTTTTTATTCATAACGATTTTATATACAAAAATCGTTCTCAAATTTTACAAAACTGTTATGGTTTGAGAATTACAAGTGGCATTTAGAAGCCTAGTTTTCAGAATTTTGCCTCCTAGAAAGCAGGAAATTAGTTAAAACGTGTCATTTTATGTTTGTAGTGGTTTCTATTTTGGGAAAGGGGATGGAGTTAGAATGGGTAAGCTGGAAAGGACCTATATGTCTATATATTCATTGTACAAGAGGTTAGTAGGGTTGGATTCATGAGCCAAGAGAGGCTTGAGAGAATAGGAGCAGTATTAGTTGCTCATTTGTAAGCATGAGGGCCTATTTGTTATGAAATTTTCTGCCATTAAAGATTCATGAGAGCTGTTATCAGATTGTCTTCTTTGCTTTCACACTTCTTTGTTATCTTCTTGCTTGAGCATATTGTAGGTTTTGAGGATCATAGCTTCCATTGATTAATGGATTCTTGAACAACAGAGGATCTGTTGTAGCTTGCCCATTAAATCATTATTCATTGTTTAAGAAAATCTTTATCTATTGCAGAAAGGATCTCTGTTAAATGGGTGTTCTTCCTTTTTCCATATTCACCATGCTTCTACTCATCATTATATATCTCTTTGTTTGATATACAGTTTGTTTTCCTTTGATCCATAGGACGTTATGACTCCATGCCCAATGGAATACCTCTGAAGACTTTTTGTTGCCCTCTCCCTTTATTTCTCATCTTGTTGATCCACCTATTCAAACCATTTTAATCCATTTACATTTCTATGTTACCAAGCTTACTCTCATTTGCAGTCTAGGAGTGACTCTTGCAGTGATAACATAATTGGCGTCGTTGCTGGGGACGGAGATGAATGAGAAATCTTCCCTGGGAGAACAACATTGATCAGATCCAACTTTTGACGGTGAACAAGGTCTGGTCACATATTCAAGACTGCATCATTCACCTGGCAACTCCACAATCAAAGACTCCATTGGGGAGGATCATGTTGATACAAAGATGAAAGAACACAAGGGAAAAACCAGGTATCATTTTATGAGTTTTCTTCATGAACTGTTGTTGTTTTTCATCAACTCGGTTTTTCTTTTCCCTTCACATGTAAACAGGATTATCTAGTGTTTTTTTTATTGGGATGATCATCAACATACTTTTGTATATCCATCCTTGCAAGAGGAAAGTTTTTCACATACTTGTGTTGTTGAGGTTGATCATGTGTCCTTGCCTCAACCTATTTATAAAGACGAGCTTTGCATTGAAATCCCTCCTGAACCTGATCACCCTTGTAACATTGAAAATATTGAAATTGTTTCAAAGCCTTCAGACATATCATCACCTCTTGATATTACCATTGAACCTTGATATCGGTTGGCTACATCTCATACTCATCCCACTACTATTCAAAGTAGGATCTGAGATAAGCTTTTTAATTCTTTAAGGTTGCCAACTTACCTTCATCCTTATCCTCTTAATTTTCTTGAGTATCTTCCCCGGTTTCCTGGAGGGGATCATGTTATAGTTGAGAGGCATTTGGAAGCCTTTGAGAACTTTATTGATTAGTTTCAGATAGTGCATTATGATGTTAACATGAGGTTATTCTCCAATTCCTTATTTGGAGATGTTGCTATATGGTTTAGGAGTTGGAGGGCTCATTCCATTTGTTCATGGATCAAGTTATCCGATGTTTTTCTAAAGAATTGGGGAGAGAATAAGTCTTTTGACCAAAACCTGACTGAGTTTCATGATTTGAGGAGAGGAGAGGAAGAAACTATGATTATCTTCAACAAGAGATTTTATAATCTTTATCATAACATGCCACTAGAGATCCGATATTCTGAGGCTGCTGCCATGGTATACTATGTAAGGGATAAAATTTCCGAGATTGTCCTTCTCTTGAGAGAAAGAAAATATTCATCCTTAGCATGCTTATTTGAAGATGCCAAAGAAGTTGAGAAGAATATTTGTGCTAGCAGTAGGATTTGAGATCGAGTTTGTTCTGAAAATCTGCATGCATATGAGCAAGCAAGTTGTCATTGCATTTCAGATTTTGAGCAAGAAGACAGTGAGTATGAAGCAGATCTGGAACAACATCAAGAATATGAGTATGTGTCAGATTTGAAATCAGATTCTTCAGTATCTTCAAATTTTCCTATGGACAGGTATGCATGTCAAGTTGATGATCAATTTTCATACCTTTGTGAGCATGACGTAACTGATGATCATATTGACAATTTCATATTTCTTGTTGATCATTATCAATATGATTTAAACCCTATGTTATCATCATTTGTTTATCATTATTTTGAAGAAAAAATTCTTAATATTGATGATCAAAATTTGATCACAAGAAAACTGAAGGGTTATCAGTTTTCAAACAAAGAGGTGGTCATGGATAAGCAGTTGATTTCTGTGAATCAATATGTTTCTAATTTTGGTTTCAAGGATCCAATTGCGGTCTTATTAGATTCATACATTTCAGATCACCCGAAAGCTTCATATTTCATTTACTCATCAACACTTCCGGGTGAGTATGGTTTTATGAATGATTATCTATCACCCGTGATATGTTTATGTTATTATCTATTGATAAGAAATAAAGAAAAGACTATTTCAGTTTTGAAATTACTTGAATGGCTATTATGGAAGTCTTCCTTTACCTAATCAGGGTGCAGATCTAGATAGAGTAGGAGTACGAAGAAATAAGCTCATTTCGATCATTTCCTTTCTGTTAGTTTTCAGTAGTTAGATTTGAGGTTGATCATGTGTCCTTGCCTCAACCTATTTATAAAGATGAGCTTTGCATTAAAATCCCTCCTGAACCTGATCACCCTTGTAACATTGAAAAAATTGAAATTGTTTCAAAGCCTTTAGACATATCATCACCTATTGATATTATATATCGATTGGCTACATCTCATACTCAGCCCACTACTATTCAAAGTAGGATCTAAGATAAGCTTTTTAATTCTTTAAGGCTGCCAACTTACCTTCATCCTTATCCTCTTAATTTTCTTGAGTATCTTCCCCCGGTTTCCTGGAGGGGATCATGTTATAGCTGACATACATTTGGAAGCCTTTGAGAACTTTATTGATCAGTTTGAGATAGTGCATGATGATGTTAACATGAGGTTATTCTCCAATTCCTTATTTGGAGATGTTGCTATATGGTTTAGGAGTTTGAGGGCTCATTCCATTTGTTCATGGATCAAGCTATCCGATGTTTTTCTAAAGCATTGGGGAGAGAATAAGTCTTTTGACCAATACCTAACTGAGTTTCATGATTTGAGAAGAGGAGAGGAAGAAACTATGGTTGTCTTCAATCGTAGATTTTATAATCTTTATCATAACATGCCATTAGAGATCTAATATTCCGAGGTTTGCCATGGTATACTATGTAAGGGCTCAACATTCTGAGCTTGTCCTTCTCCTAAGAGAAAGAAAATCTTCATCATTAGCATGCTTATTTGAATATGCCAGAGAAGTTGAGGAGAATATTCGTGCTAGCAGGAGGATCCGAGATCGAGTTTGTTCTGAAAATCTACATGCATATGAGAAAGCAAGTTTTTAGTGCATTTCAGATTTTGAGCAAGAAGACAATGAGTGTGAATAAGATCTGGAACAACATCAAGAATATGAGTATGTGTCAGATTTGAAATCAGATTCTTCAGTATCTTCATATTTTCCTATGGACAGGTATGCATGTCAAGTTGATGATCAATTTTCAGACCTTTTTGAGCATGAAGTAACTGATGATCATATGGACAATTGCATATTTATTGTTGATCATTATCAATATGATTTAAACCTTGTCTTATCGTCATTTGTTTATCATTATTATGAAGAAAAATTTGGTAATATTGATGATCAAAATCTGATCACAAGAAAACTAGAGGGTTATCAGTTTTTAAACAAAGAGGTGGTCATGGATAAGCAGTTGATTTCTGTGAATCGATATGTTTCTGATTTCGGTTTCAAGGATCCAGTTGCAGTCTTATTGGATTCATACATTTCAGATCACCCGAAAGATTCATATTTCATTTACTCATCATAACTTCCAGGTGAGTATGGTTTTATGAATGATTATCTATCACTGGGGATATTTTTATGTTATTATCTATTGATCGGCAATAAAGACAAGACTATTTCAATTTTGAAATTAATTGAATGGCTATTATGGAAGTCTTATTTTACCTGATCAGGGTGCATATCCAGTTAGAGTAGGAGTAGGAAGAAATAATATCATTTCAAGCATTTCCTTTCTGTTAGTTTGCAATAGTTAGATTTCAGTTTCAAATAAGGAGCAAAGGTGCTCTCAAGCATGAAGGATTCTGGGACAGGAATGAGGGAGGATAAGGCACTGAAACTACAATAGATCTTAGAGCCTCACAGGGAGGACTCTATCCCCCGTGGAGCCTATGTTAGCACAATAATTTGTAGCTAGAAGAGGCCTACCTCTCCATAAGGCAGCTTAAAAAACCTTTATAGGCAAAACAAAGAAGCTACACTTCTCCTCATCTCCTTTAGCATCCAACATCAAGGTTAGAAATCCTTTCAAAAGATCATCATCTATTAAAGAGGCTGTTGAAGAACAGTCCCTACCAAAAGTCTCTATCCTACAAAAGAAGAAAGATAAGGGCCAAGGCATTGGAAAGCTTGTGTCCATTTTTGCAAAGATAAACAATTAATGAAACACTACCTCTGCCACCTATATAGGCTTCTAAGTGCTTATTGTTCAGAGTTTAGGGTTTTTTACAAAGAATTAATCCCTTCGGAAGTAATAAGTGCAGACATTCCTTAGCGTTATGGCTCTATGGAATAGTCTATTTTTTATGTTCCACTATTTTGCTACCTACAATGTTGCCAAATCGCCTAAAGCTAATGGTGCTACTACTACTCGAGGTTGCTACCCATTCTTCACATGTCCAAGTGAAGATGTTGCATATTTTGATGACACTACCTAAATTTTGACAGAACAGACAAGCGGTCACTACCTAAATTCGCTACTGAAATTCTGGCAGAAACAGAATTGTGCAAAGTTTTACAAGGACGCTTCTACCATTTTTGAGTGACTAACTTAAAACTTGGATTTTGAACAATTGAGAAGGTATTTTTTTAAACTGGAGGAGGTTTGTGTTCATCACATACCAAATAACAAAAACCTCTCTCATTTTTTCAAAATTTGTTATGGTTAGAGAGATATTTGATATAGAAGTGGTGCTACAGAATGTGTTGTTGAAACTCTGTTTTAAGACTGTTGAACTGGCATTTTTTACTAGTTGACTTATAGAAGTATTTCTGGGTGAAATAAGATGAATTTTCAAAATCTGAAGGAGGTTATTGTCACACACGGGCCCATGAACATTAATATATTTCATTTTTCACACAGGTGTCACGGATTGGGAGATTCGAAAGAATATTTTTTCCCTATGTTTTCAGTTTTCGTGATTTCCTGTTTGAGACATGTTTTTGTGACACCTGTTGCGGCCAGCTGGAGATGAATTTAAAGAAAATGAGATAGGTTTTTCTTCATAAAGAGTTTATATGCAAAAAATGCTCTCATATTTTACACAGCTATTATGGTTTGAGAATTACAAGTGGCATTTGGAAGCCTAGTTTTCAGAATTTCGCCTGCTGAAAAGAAGGAAATTAGTTAAAACGTGTCATTTTATGTTTGTAGTTGTTTCTATTTTGGGAAAGGGGTTGGAGTTCGAATGGGTGATATGGAAAGGACCTATATGGATATATATTCATTGTACAAGAGGGTAGGAGGGTTGAATTCATGAGCCAAGAGAGGCTTGAGAGAGTAGGAGCAGTTTTAGTTGCTCATTTGTAAGCCTGAGGGCCTGTTTGTCATGAAATTTTCTGCCATTAAAGATTCATGAGAGCTGTTATTAGATTGTCTTCTTTGTTTTCACACTTCTTTGTTATCTTCTTGCTTGAGCATATTGCAAGTTTTGAGGATCATAGCTGCCATTAATAGATGGATTCATGAACAACAGAGGATATGTTGTAGCTTGCCCATTAAATCATTGTTCGTTGTTTAAGAAAATATTTATCTATTGCAGAAAGGATCTCTGTTAAATGGATTTTCTTCCTTTTTTAATATTCACCGTGCTTCTCGTCATCATTATATGTCTCTTTGTCTGATATACAGTTTGATTTCCTTTGATCCATAGGATGTTATGACTCCATGCCCAATGGAATGCCTCTATTGACTTTTTGTTGCCCTCTCCCTTTATTTCTCATCTTGTTGATCCACCTATTCAAAACATTTTAATCAATTTACATTTCTATGTTACCAAGATTAATCTCATTTGCAGTCTAGGAGTGACTCTTGGAGTGATAACAGGATCTATCTTAGTGTTATAGAAACAATCTAGGGAATAATGCCATGCCTTAGGTTTTAAATAAATATTTGAGGCATTGAGATCCATGAGAAATGTCTCAAAGCACCTCATATGACCTCTAGAGGGTATACTTGGCTTCTAACAAAGGATGTTAGTGCCACCATAAGGTTTTGAGCATTAGTTATGGGTCTCAAGGGCTTGATATGGTCGAGGGTGGTAACCCAAGCCTTAGCCAAAGTATACTTAAGTATGTTCAGGGTACAATTTAGTTCAAGATACATTACAACTCAAGGGGAACTCCTTTATTGGTTGGTTTCATTGAATCAGATTGGGATAGTGACCCTGATCATCAAAATTCTACTATAGGTTATGTTTTTAAGCCTTGGTTCAAGACTTGTCACTTGGGCCTATAAGAAACAATAGGCTATTGCTCTTTCTTCTGCAGAAGCAGAGTACCGAGCAACAATTAATGCAAGTCAAGAAGCCTTGTGGCTTCAACATATCCTTTTAGAATTTAGATTCTAGTAGAAACATCTAACAACCCTCTGGTGTGACAATCAGAGTTCCATCAAGCTCGCCAAAGACCCATCTCAACATCAGTACAAAAAACACATCGAGCTACACATGCATTTCATCAAAAATCTCATTCATGTTCGATTTATTGAAGTTCTCTTTTTCCCTACTGAAAATCAAGTTGTTGACATATTCACAAAGTCTCTTACATAAGCAGAGTTTTCCAAACTTTGATCTATGTTAAGAGTTCGAGAATTTTTCATTAAGGGGGGATAGGCTCTAATTCCTCCTTCCTTCTCCTATTGTGTCTCCTTTGTAAATCCTTCAATCATATCCCAAGGTGTTCTTAAGGGGGGATGTTAGGATATTTAGACACTTAGGATTTAGTTAAGATCAACTTGGAAAATATGCGTCGTTAGGTAAAAATGTGTTTCTTTAGTATGCATTAGTATGTATTTGTAGTTAGGTAATATGACGGTCACAATATGTTCCCAACATAGAGTGATTGGACGATTCATATTCTCCTCGATCTTAATGACTACATTGATCTATGACTTAACACCTAATTGGTCCATGATCTCTATTTAAAGAGCATGGAAGGTCATTCGTCGATGATCAATTGTGAGAAACACTCTTGTAAATATCTCTATAATATTTTTTTCATTAATAAATTGCTCCAAGTGGCCACATTGGTGTTGGCAAGTATTGAGCAAATCAGCGTATACTTGTCATTGATGGCAAGAACGTATGGTCGCAGTGATGACAATAGCATTGAATAACAGCGCAGTAATAATTGAGAGGAGAAGAGACAGTGATCGTTGGATCCCATCCAAATTTCCCGAAAGAACCAGGGCCGTCAGATCTGTAGAAGCTGCGAGAGAGATAAATTCATCGGAGAATCGGGGATCGTGATTTCAAAGTGCAAAGAACACTTGACAATGAAAACACAGAAATCGCGATATGATCGCGACCGTCAGATCAAGAATGAGATCTGGACCGTTGATTTCTTTCATCGGCAATTCGGGGATCGGGACTTCACAATGCAAAGTTCACATTACAACGAAAAACCCGATTTCGCGATATGCAAAATCCCGACGAAATCTGAACCGTCAGATCAACATGTGACCTAGACCGTCGATCTACGATAGCAGTCCACATCAGCTAAGGGACACGTGGCATAACCAGATGATGACAGGTGTCAGGCAGATCTAACACTTCAGGCACATACAATTAATGAATCAGAGTGACACGTGGCAGTGTTTAACACGTGTCGAACCATGAATGACGTCAGCAGAGGACAGG
>ML780133.1:239623-273740 GCA_009831015.1 Picea engelmannii | reverse complement strand
CGGGTTTGTTTTGAGCCATCACAAGTTGCGCGGTTTCAGGTATTGGAAACCAGCGCTGGAGACAATAAGTGAGTCCCCGCGTGTTTACAAACCATAAAACCTCCGAAGGCTCCTCGTACCAAAACAAGTTTATGGGGATTCTACAGCTCTTTCCTCTTTCCATGTAGTAGCAACCATTCAATTGTAAGTAATATGGAAATCTTTCCATGTAGTAGCAACCATTCCATTGTAAGTAATATGGAAAACGTTTAACATAGAATTCAAGGATGCTTGTTGATGGTTGGAACAATAGTATATGAACAAATATGGAAAACGTTTAACATAGAATTCAAGGTTGGAACAATAGTATATGAACACATATGGAAAACGTTTAACATAGAGTTCAAGGGATGCTTGTTGATGGTTGGAACGATTGTATGGGAACAATCAATAATTCAAAGAAATTCAAGAGATTTCTTTGAAGACATATCCAAAGTTAAAATAATGTATTTATAAATGTATCATATCAATTAAAATCCATTCAAATTTATCTCTATTTACACATTCTAATTTCTAATAAAAATGAGAAAGCTCAAGCATAAACTGAAAGAGAAGTATAAACATGAACTTGTCTATGTATAGGTGTGTACACATCTCTAAATGTTCTCATTGTTTAGAAATAAGGTATCATGGTACCCAATAGAAGTAAAATCTCCCCATTGTTTAGAAATAAGGTATAATGGTACCCAATAGAAGTAAAATCCCCCCACCTTAGAGCTTGACACCTCTAAATGTTCTCATTGTTTAGAAATAAGGTATCATGGTACCCAATAGAAGTAAAATCCCCCCATTGTTTAGAAATAAGGTATAATGGTACCCAATAGAAATAAAATCCCCCCACCTTAGAGCTTGAGTTGAAACTTTACCTTAGAGCTTGAGTTGAAACTTCATACCATATCCTTTGATTGCTTAAGATTATTTTTAAATGCCTTGTTATTCTAGATTTGTAAAAATATTTTTTTGACGATTAGATAAGTAATGGGAGTAAAGCTTTCAATCACCACACATAACTATGAATGCATTTTTATTGGGCACCTTTATCCATATTCATGAAATAATATATTTAGTGTGGATGCAAAAAATAAAAAGGAATACAATAAGTTTATAGATGTGAGAGAGATTAGTATCTATTAGTTTTCATTTATCAACATATATATAATAGAAAGTGGAATTGCAAACATCAATTTGTTAATTAAGAGGAATTATTTGAGTTACATGCACAATTTATTAGAATGTGATGTAAAAAGATGCAATATAGCAAATTGAATTAGTTTCTAGAATATATAACTTTTATTTATAGTTGTTCACATGAAGTTGGTGATCGAAAAAGTGACAATGGGGTGTGCAAAAACGTGCACACATTCTTAGAATGCACACATGTTCCTAAGCATGAGTGGGTACACGCTTTGAAACATGGGCTCGTTCCTGAGCAGGAGTGCATACACTCTTTAGAATGCACATGCATTCCTAAGTAGGAGTGTGCACATGTTCTAAAGCATGTGCCTGTTCCTGTTAGAATGTCTAAGGCCCCGAGACCCATATCTAGTGCTCAAAAGTGTTAATGGTACTTATATACCTAGTTAGATTCAAATGATGTGCTTGAGAGGTCAATTGCAGTGGTTCAAGGTGTCATTCTTGGCCCCATAATCCTAGAAGCTTCCTTTAGGTCCTAACTCTTAGGTTTGATTCCCTGACGATATCTCGGGTCCATAGACTTGTACTTAATGTTAAAAACTCATAATGATGACTATCCCCATTTGGAGACCAAGGATACCTTGGAAATGTCCTTTCTAGTAGTTCAAAGTGTCATTATTGGCCTAGATGCCTAAAAGCTTCCTTTAGGACCTAAGGCATGGGTTTCCTCTCTCGATCATGACCAAGTACCCAAGACCTATATCCAATTCTCAAAATCTTCTAACGAAGCACATATCCCCACTTGAAGGCCAAACATCCCCTCGAGAGATCATGTATGGTGGTTTGAAGTGTCATTCATGACCCTTGATCCCTAAGAGTTGCCTAAAATCTTAAGAAGTCAGGTGTGGTCTTTTGAGGCATCATGTTTGGTCCTAGATCCCTAGAATCTTTGTACCTTGATTAAGTCTTGGGTTTTTGTCAGCCCTGTCAAGGACTTAAGACCCATTCCTAATGCCCAAAACCTTGTGAGGGCACTAACATCCTTTCTTAGAGGCCAAGGACGCCCTCCAGAGGTCATGTATGGCACTTCTAGGCATTTTTCATGGCTTTGGTTGCCTCAAAGATTTCATTAGGACTTAAGGCATGGCATTATTCCCTAGATTGTTTCTAGGGCCTTGTGACACATACCCACTACTCAAAACCACCTAGTCATACCAATATCTCCAACCATAGGCTAAGATACCTTTAGGATGCCATATGTGGTTATTCGAGGCATCCTTCTTGGCCCTAGATGGATAGAAGCTTTCTTTAAAGCCTAAGGTTCATGTTTCCTCCTCTAACCATGTTAAGGGCCCCGAGACCCATACATAGTACCAAAAAATTGTAATGGTACCTATATACCTAGTTAGAGGCCAAGGATGCCCTTGAGAGGTCATTTGTGGTGGATCGAAGTGTCATTCTTGGCTTTAGAAGCCTAAAAGATTCCTTTAGGGCCTAAATCTTGGGTTTGTTCCCCTGACCATATCTAAGGTATAGAGCCTCATACTTCATGTTCAAAACCTCATGATAATGCTAACTATCCTCATTTAGAGACCAAGGATACCCTGAAAAGGTCCATTGTAGTGGTTCAACATGTTGTTGTTGGCCCCAAATGCCTATAATCTTTCTTTAGGACCTAAGGCCCAAGTTTCCTCTCTCGATCATTTCCAAGTACCCAAGACCCATACCTAGTTCTCAAAATATCTTCATGATGCCCATATCCCATTTAAAGGCCAAACATCCCCTCGAGAGGTCATCTATGGTGATTTAATGTGTCATTCATGACCCTTGAGCCCTTAAAGCTACCTAAAACCTTGAGAGGTTAGGTGCGGTGGTTTGAGGCATCGTGTTTAGCCCTAGATGTGTTCGACAACATAGGTATTCCAATAGAGGATAAACACCTTCAGTCACCACTCACACAACCAGATCAAATATCAACACACCGATGTTTTTACGTGGTAAAACCTTTGTGGGGAAACATCCACGACCCCAACCAATGTGGCCACTTGGAGCAATTTATTAATGCAAAAAATATTATAGAGATATTTACAAGAGAGTTTCTCACAATTGATCATTGACGAATGACCTTCCATGCTCTTTAAATAGAGATCATGGACCAATCAAGTGTTAAGTCATAGATCAATGTAGTCATTAAGATTGAGGAGAATATGAATCGTCCAATCAGTCTATGTTGGGAACATATTGTGACCGTCATATTACCTAACTACAAATACATACTAATGCATACTAAAGAAACACATTTTTACCTAACGACACATTAGACCAAGTTGATCTTAACTAACTCGTAAGTGTCTAAATATTCTAACACCCCCCCTTAAGAACACCTTGGAATATGATTGAAGGATTTACAAAGGAGACACAATAGGAGAAGGAAGGAGGAATTAGAGCCTATCCCCCCTTAATGACAAATTCTCGAACTCTTAACATAGATCAAAGTTTGGAAAACTCCTCTTATGTAAGAGACTTTGTGAATATGTCAAAAACTTGATTTTCAATAGGGAAAAAGAGAACTTCAATAAATCGAACATGAATGAGATTTTTGATGAAACACAAGTGTAGCTCGATGTGTTTGTTGTACTGATGTTGAGATGGGTCTTTGGCAAGCTTGATGGAACTCTGATTGTCACACCAGAGGGTTGTTATATGTTTCTACTAGAATCTAAATTCTGAAAGGATATGTCGAAGCCACAAGGCTTCTTGACTTGCATTAGTTGTTGCTCGGTACTCTGCTTCTGCAGAAGAAAGAGCAATAGCCTATTGTTTCTTATAGGCCCAAGTGATAGGTCCTGAACCAAGGCTTAAAAACATAACCTATAGTAGATTTTTGATGATCAGGGTCATCGTCCCAATCTGATTCAATGAAACCAACCAATAAAGGACTTCCCCTTGAGTTGTAATGTATCTCGAACTAAATTGTACCCTGAATATACTTAAGTATACTTTGGCTAAGGCTTGGGTTCCCACCCTCGACCATATCAAGCCCTTGAGACCCATAACTAATGCTCAAAACCTTATGGTGGCACTAACATCGTTTGTTAGAAGCCAAGTATACCCTCTAGAGGTTGTATGAGGTGCTTTGAGACATTTCTCATGGATCTCAATGCCTCAAATATTTCTTTAAAACCTAAGGCGTGGAATTATTTCCTAGATTTTTTCTACGACGCTAAGAGAGATCTTGTTATCACTCCAAGAGTCATTCCCAGACTGCAAATGAGAGTAATCTTGGTAACATAGAAATGTAAATGGATTAAAATGTTTTGAATAGGTGGATCAACAAGATGAGAAATAAAGGGAGAGGGCAACAAAAATTTTGTAGAGGCATTCCATTGGGCATGGAGTCATAACATCCTATGGATCAAAGGAAATAAAACTGTATATCAGAAAAATAGACATATAATGATGAGTAGAAGCATGGTGAATATTAAAAAAGGAATAACATCCATTTAATAGAGATCCTTTCTGCAATAGATAAATATTTTCTTAAACACTGAACAATGATTTAATGGGCAAGCTACAACAAATCCTCTGTTGTTCATGAATCCATCAATTAATGGCAGTTATGATCCTCAAAACCTGCAATATGCTCAAGCAAGAAGATAACAAAGAAGTTTGAAAACAAAGAAGAAAATATGATAAAAGCTCTCGTGAATCTTTAATGGAAGAAAATTTCATAACAAACAGGCCCTCAGGCTTACAAATGAGCAACTAAAACTGCTCCTACTCTCTCAAGCCTCTCTTGGCTCATGAATTCAACCCTCCTACCCTCTTGTACAATGAACATATATCCATATAGGTCCTTTCTAGATCACCCATTCGAACTCCAACCCCTTTCCCAAAATAGAAACAACTATAAACAAAAAATGACACATTTTAACTAATTTCCTGCTTTTTAGGAGGCAAAATTATGAAAACTAGGCTTCCAAACGCCACTTGTAATTCTCAAACCATAATAGTTGGGTAAAATATGAGAACACTTTTTTCATATAAACTCTTTATGAAGAAAAACCTATCTCATTTTCTTTAAATTCATCTCCAGCTGGCCACAACAGGTGTCACAAAAACATGTCTCAAACAGGAAATCACGAAAACTGAAAACATAGGGAAAAATAATTCTTTTGAATATCCCAATCTGTGACACCTGTGTGAAAACTGAAAAAGGTTAATGTTCATGGGCCCATGCGTGACAATAACCTCCTTCCAATTTTAAAAATTCATCTTATTTCACCTGGAAATACTTCTGGAAGTCAACTGGTCAAAAATGTCAGTTCAACAGTCTTAAAACAGAGTTTCAGCAGCACATTCCGTAGCACCACTTCTATGTCAAATATCTCTCTAACCATAACAAATTTTGAAAAAATGAGAGAGGTTTTTGTTATTTAGTATGTGATGAACACAAACCTCCTCCAATTTTAAAAAATACCTTCTCAATTGTTCACAATCCAAGTTTTAAGTTAGTCACTCAAAACTGGTAGAAGCGTCCTTGTAAAACTTTGCATAATTCGGTTTCTGCAAGAATTTCAGTAGCGAATTTAGGTAGCGACCACATGTCTGTTCTGTCAAAATTTAGGTAGCTCCATCAAAATACACAACACCTTCACTTGGACATGTGTAGAATGGGTAGCAACCTCGAGTAGTAGCAGCACCATTAGCTTTAGGCAATTTGGCAACATTGTAGGTAGCAAAACGGTGGAACATCAAAAATAGACTATTCCATAGAGCCACAACGCTAAGGAATGTCTTCATTTATTATTGTCTAAGGGATTAATTCATTGTAAAAAACCCAAAACTCTGAACAGTAAGCACTTAGAAGCCTATAGAGGTGGCATAGGTAGTGTTTCATCCATTGTTTATCTTTGCAAAAAGGGACACAAGCTTTCCAATGCCTTGGCCCTTATCTTTCTTCTTTTGTAGGATAGAGACTTTTGGTAGGGACTGTTCTTCAACAGCCTCTTTAAGAGTTGATGATCTTGTGAAAGGATTTCTGACCTTGATGTTGGCTACTGAAGGAGATGAGGAGAAGTGTAGCTTCTTTGTTCTGCCTATAAAGGTTTTTTAAGTTGCCTTATGGAGAGGCAGGCCTCTTCTAGCTGCAAATTCTTGTGCTAACATTGGCTCCATGGGGGATAGAGTCCTCCATGTGAGTCTCTAAGATCCATTGTAGTTTCAGTGCCTTATCCTCCCTCATTCCTATCCTAGAATCCTTCATGCTTGAGAGCACCTCTGCTCTTTATTTGAAACTGAAATCTAACTATTGCAAACTAACAGAAAGGACATGCTTGAAATGAGATTATTTCTTCCTACTCCTACTCTAACTAGATCTGCACCTTGATCAGGTAAAATAAGACTTCCATAATAGCCATTCAATTAATTTCAAAACTGAAATAGTCTTGTCTTTATTTCTGATCAATAGATAATAACATAAACATATCACCAGTGATAGATAATCATTCATAAAACCATACTCACCCGAAAGTTATGATGAGTAAATGAAATATGAATCTTTCGGCTGATCTGAAATGTATGAATCCAATAAGACTACAACTGGATCCTTGAAACCAAAAGCAGAAACATATTGATTCACATAAATCAATTGCTTATCCATGACCACCTCTTTGTTTGAAAACTGATAACCCTCTAGTTTTCTTGTGATCAGATTTTGATCATCAATATTAACAATTTTTTCTTCAGAATAATGATAAACAAATGATGATAAGATAGGGTTTAAATCATATTGATAATGATCAGCAAGAAATATGCAATTGTCTACATGATCATAAGTTACTTCATGCTCACAAAGGTCTGAAAATTGATCATCAACTTGACATGCCTACCTGTCCATAGGAAAATATGAAGATACTGAAGAATCTGATTTCAAATCTGACACATACTCATATTCTTGATGTTCTTCTAGATCTTCTTCATACTCACTGTCTTCTTGCTCAAAATATGAAATGAAATGAAAACTTGCTTGCTCATATGCATGCATATTTTCAGAACAAACTCGATCTCGGATACTCCTGCTAGCACAGATATTCTCCTCATCTTCTCTAGCATATTCAAATAAGAATGCTAATGATGAATATTTTCTTTCTCTCAGGAGAAGGACAAGCTCGGAATGTTGAGCCCTTACATAGTATACCATGGCAGCAGCCTTGGAATATCAGATCTCTGATGGCATGTTATGATAAAGATTATAAAATCTACGGTTGAAGACAACCATAGTTTCTTCCTCTCCTCTTCTCAAACCATGAAACTCAGTCTGGTATTGGTCAAAAGATTTATTTTATCCCCAATGCTTTAGAAAAACATCGGATAGCTTGATCCATGAACAAACGGAATGAGCCCTCAAACTCCTAAACCATATAGCAACATCTCCAAATAAGGAATTGGAGAATAACCTCATGTTAACATCATCACGCACTATCTCAAACTGATCAATAAAGTTCTCAAAAGGCTTCCAAATGCCTCTCAGCTATAACATGATCCCCTCCAGGAAACCGGGGAAGATACTCAAGAAAATTAAGAGGATAAGGATGAAGGTAAGGTGGCGGCCTTAAAGAATTAAAAAGCTTATCTCAGATCCTACTTTGAATGGTAGTGGGTTGAGTATGAGATGTAGCCAACCGATAGCAAGGTTCAATGGTAATATCAAAAGGTGATGATATGTCTGAAGGATTTGAAACAATTTCAATCTTTTCAATGTTACAAGGGTGATAAGGTTCAGGAGGGATTTCAATGCAAAGCTCATCTTTATAAATAGGTTGAGGAAAGGACACGGGATCAGCCTCAACAACACAAGTATGTGACAAACTTTCCTCTTGCAAGGATGGATATACAAAAGTATGTTGATGATCATCCGAATAAACAAAACACAAGATAATCCTCTTTACATGTGAAGGGAAAAGCAAAACCGAGTTGATGAAGAACAACAACAGTTCATGAAGAAAACTCATAAAATGATACCTGGTTTTCCCTTGTGTTCTTTCACCTTTGTGTCAACAGGATCCTCCCCAGTGGAGTCTTTGATTGTGGAGTCGCTAGGTGAATGATGTAGTCCTGAATATGTGACCAGACCTTGTTCACCATCAAAAGTTGGATCTGATCAATGTCGTTCTCCTAGGGAAGATTTCTCATTCATCTCCGTCCCCGACAACGGCGCCAATTATGTTATCACTCCAAGAGTCACTCCCAGACTGCAAATGAGAGTAATCTTGGTAACATAGAAATGTAAATGGATTAAAATGGTTTGAATCGGTGGATAAACAAGATGAGAAATAAAGGGAGAGGGCAACAAAAAGTCTGCAGAGGCATTCCATTGGGCATGGAGTCATAACATCCTACGGATCAAAGGAAATCAAACTGTATATTAGACAAAGAGATATATAATGATGAGTGGAAGCATGGTGAATATGAGAAAAGGAAGAACACCCATTTAACAGAGATCCTTTCTGCAATAGATAAAAATTTGCTTAAACAATGAACAATGATTTAATGGGCAAGCTATAACAGATCCTCTGTTGTTCATGAATCCATCAATCAATGGCAATTATGATCCTAAAAACCTGCAATATGGTCAAGCAAGAAGATAACAAAGAAGTGTGAAAACAAAGAAGACAATCTGATAATAACTCTCATGAATCTTTAATGGCAGAAAATTTCATAACAAACATGCCCTCAAGCTTACAAATGAGCAACTAAAACTGCTCCTACTCTCTCAAGCCTCTCTTGGCTCATGAATCCAACCCTCCTAACCTCTTGTACAATGAAGATATAGACATATAGGTCCTTTCCATCACACCCATTCTAACTCCATCCCCTTTCCCAAAATAGAAACAACTACAAACAGAAAATGACACGTTTTAACTAATTTCCTTCTTTCCAGGAGGCAGAATTCTGAAAACTAGGCTTCCAAACGCCACTTGTAATGCTCAAACCATAACGGTTTTGTAAAATCTGAGAAATATTTTGTATATAAACTTATTATGAATAAAAACCTCTCTCAGTTTCCTTAAATTCATCTCCATCTAGTCGCAACAGGTGTCACAAAAACATGTCTCAAACAGGAAATCACGAAAACTAAAAACATAGGGCTTAAAGATTATTTCAAATCTCCCAATCCGTGATGCCTGTGTGAAAAATGAAAGAGGTTAATTCTCATGGGACCGTTATTGACAATAAACTCCTTCATATTTTGAAAATTCATCTTAGTTCACCCGGAAATCCTTCTGGAAGTTAACTGGTCAAAAATGCCAGTTCAACAGTCTTAAAACAAAGTTTCAACAACACATTCCATAACACCACTTCTATGTCAAATATCTCTCTAACCATAACACATTTTGAAAAAATGAGAGAGGTTTTTTTTATTTTGTATGTGATGAACAAAAACCTCCTCCATTTTTCAAAAATACCTTCTCAATTGTTCACAATCCAAGTTTTAATTTCGTCATTCAAAACTGGTAGAAGCGTCCTTGTAAAACTCTGCACAATTCGGTTTCTGCCAGAATTTCGGTAGCGAATATATGTAGCGCTTGTCTGTGTGGTCTGTCAAAATTTAGGTAGCGCCATAAAAATATGAAACACCTTCACTTGGACATGTGCAGAATGGGTAGAAACCTCGAGTAGTAGCAACACCATTAGCTTTAGGTGATTCAACAACATTGTAGGTAGCAAAACGGTGGAACATAAAAAATAGACTATTCCGTAGCGCCATAGCACTATGGAATGTTTGCACTTATTACTGCCGAAGGGATTAATTCTTTGTAAAAAACCCACAACTATGAACATTAAGCACTTAGAAGCCTGTATAGGTGGCAGAGGTAGTGTTTCATCAATTATTTATCTTTGCAAAAAGGGACACAAGCTTTCCAATGCCATGGCCCTTATCTTTCTTCTTCTATAGGATAGAGACTTTTGGTAGGGACTGTTCTTCAACAGCCTCTTTAAGACCTGATGATCTTGTGAAAGGTTTTCTGACCTTGATGTTGGTTGCTGAAGGAGATGAGGAGAAGTGTAGCTTCTTTGTTCCGCCTATAAAGGTTTTTTAAGTTGCCTTGTGGAGAGGCAAGCCTCTTCTAGCTGCAAATTCTTGTGCTAACATAGGCTCGATGGGGGATAGAGTCCTCCTTGTGAGGCTCTAATATCTCTTGTAGTTTCAGTGCTTTATCCTCCCTCATTCGTTTCCCAGAATCCTTCATGCTTGAGAGCACCTCTACTCCTTATTTGAAACTGAAATCTAACTACTGCAAACTAACAGAAAGGAAATGATCGAAATGAGCTTATTTCTTCGTACTCCTACTCTAACTGGATCTGCACCCTAATCTGGTAAAGGAAGACTTACATAATAGCCATTCAAGTAATTTCAAAACTGAAATAGTCTTGTCTTTATTACTGATCAATAGATAATAACATAAACATATCACCAGTGATAGATAATCATTCATAAAACCATACTCACCTAGACGTGTTGATGAGTAAATGAAATATGAAGTTTTCGGGTGATCTGAAATGTATGAATCCAATAAGACTGTAATTGGATCCTTGAAACCGAAATTAGAAACATAATGATTCACATAAATCAACTGCTTATCCATGACCACCTCTTTGTTTGAAAACTGATAACCCTTCAATTTTCTTGTGATCAGATTTTGATCATCAATATTAACACTTTTTTCTTCAGAATAATGATAAACAAATGATGATAACAGAGGGTTTAAATCATATTGATAATGATCAACAAGAAATATGAAATTTTTAATATGATCATCAGTTACTTTATGCTCACAAAGGTCTGAAAATTGATCATCAACTTGACATGCATACCTGTCCATAGGAAAATCTGAAGATACTGAAGAATCCGATTTCAAATATGACACATACTCATATTCTTGATGTTGTTCCAGATCTGCTTCATACTCACTGTTTTCTTGCTCAAAATCTGAAATGCAATGACAACTTTCTTGCTCATATGCATGCATATTTTCAGAGCAAACTCGATCTCGGATCCTCCTTCTAGCACGGATATTCTCCTCAACTTCTCTGGCATCTTCAAATAAGCATGCTAAGGATGAATATTTTATTTCTCTTAGGAGAAGGACAATCTCAGAAATTTGAGCCCTTACATAGTATACCATGGCAGAAGCCTCGGAATATCGGATCTCTGATGGCCTGTTATGATAAAGATTATAAAATCTACGGTTGAAGACAACCATAGTTTCTTCCTCTCCTCTCCTCAAATCATGAAACTCAGTCAGGTTTTGGTCAAAAGACTTATTCTCTCCCCAATTCTTTAGAAAAACATCAGATAGCTTGATCCATGAACAAATGGAATGAGCCCTCCAACTCCTAAACCATATAGCAACATCTCCAAATAAGGAATTGGAGAATAACCTCATGTTAACATCATCATGCACTATCTCAAACTGATCAATAAATTTCTCAAAGGCTTCCAAATGCCTCTCATCTATAACATGATCCCCTCTAGGAAACCGGGGAAGATACTCAAGAAAATTAAGAGGATAAGGATGAAGGTAAGGTGACAACCTTAAAGTTTTAAAAATCTTATCTCAGATCCTACTTTGAACAATAGTGGGTTCAGTATGAGATGTAGCCAACTGATAGCAAGGTTCAATGGTAATATCAGAAGGTGATGATATCTCTGAAGGCTTTGAAACAATTTCAATCTCTTCAATGTTACAAGGGTGACCAGGGTCAAGAGGGATTTGAATGTAGAGCTCATCTTTATAAATAGGTTGAGGCAAGGACATGGGATCAACCTCAACAACACAAGTATGTGAAAAACTTTCCTCTTGCAAGGATGGATATACAAAAGTATGTTGATGATCATCTGAATAAAAAAAACACTAGATAATCCTCTTTACATGCGAAGGGAAAAACAAAAATGAGTTGATGAAGAACAACAACAGTTCATGAAGAAAAATCATAAACTGATACCTTGTTTCTCCCTTGTGTGCTTTCATCTTTGTGTCAACAGGATCCTCCCCAGTGGAGTCTTTGATTGTGGAGTCGCCAACTGAATGATGCAGTCCTGAATATGTGACCAGCCCTTGTTCACCATCAAAAGCTGGATCTAATCAATGTCGTTCTCCCAGGGAAGATTTATCATTCATCTCCGTCCCCAGCAACGACGCCAATTATGTTATCACTTCAAGAGTCCCTCCCAGACTTCAAATGAGAGTAATCTTGGTAACATAGAAATGTAAATGGATTAAAATGGTTTTAATATGTGGATGAGGAAGATGAGAAATAAAGGGAGAGGGAAGCAAAAAGTCTGCAGAGGCATTCCATTGGGCATGGAGTCATATGATCCAGACTCGGATCCAGGAGCTTGATGGGGCTCAAAAAGGCCTAAAAATAAATGTTCTAGGAATGACGTCAAAACAGACGTGTGTGTAGGCCTCATCAATATGAACCCAACACAATTTGAATGGGCTCCTGATATCGTGATTTGAAGTTCAGGTCAAACTAGTAAAAAGTCAAAGTTAAAGTCAACAATCCGTACAGCATGACACATGGCAGGTACAGTGATGACATGGTAGGTGTGCTTATGTGGCCAATTAATGACAGGGCAGGTACGGAGAAGACACATGGGAAAATAACTAGTTGACAAGTGGCATCAGTCCAATGAATAAGGAGGTGCCACGTGGCCCAAACTTGGGCTGCCACATGGCACCCAGGCATTGGTCAAAATTTTCATGTACCAAAATTTTGGAGTTCGAACGATTCAAACTCGTGACCTCCAACGAGGGGCCTACGCCTTGGGAAAGGTCCATCTGCCATTGGACCACCAGTGAGAGTTGTGTATACAAGCTCACAATATTTTATTTAAGGTGTATTAAAGTGTTAAATGAGGGCGGAAAGGGCTAGGGCTAAGCCACAACCCACGGATTTGTGCATCCGCATACGCCCACAAGCGCAGGAAGCCTCCACTCAAAGGATATGGGTGCGAGATTATAGAACATGTGGCCACTGTTAATATATTGCACGCGGGTTCAAACAGTTAGCCCTTAGTTTTCGGGGCATTTGACATGTGACCCGACTACATTTTGGGAGCGGGAAAATGGTGGTTGGCACTATGTTTGGGACTCGGTCCCATTAAAGATGCCATGCGACCAAGAGTTATGGAGAAGGGGCCAGTGCCCAGCCCTTTGGGTTGGCGCTTGGCCACATTAATTATCCATGTGACCGATTTAAGGGGGATGCGTGCCTATTATGCAGTTTTATACCCATATTAAAACTAAAATGGTTTTTTAACCTATAGTTTAGTGATTTTCTCACTAATTTTTGGGCAGTTTTGGTTATTTTGCCATATCTTGGTGGATATTGGGCCAAATTGAGTACCACGAAAAGTGGGATGTTGGGATTTGATCCCTCTACCTCATGGATATATAAAATAAGCCATTATGAGGTTTTATGAAATCAAGAAGCAACAAATAATCTTGAGGTCAAGTAGTCTTGAGCAGTGCAGAGTAGCTGAGCTTTGGAGGCAGTTTCCGGGAGTTCTACTACTCTGTTTTCAGTGTCGTCTGTTACATCAGGTTTCTGAGACAGAGAAGAATACAAATATTCAGTCAGATCCCTACATGATGTAATTTTAATGCATATTTTAAAGCACTGAATATTGAATAGAGAAAGCCTCCCTCACTGAAGACAAAGGCCCGGAGACATAGGCGAGATTTCCGAACTATGTTATCAACTTCTTGTGTACAATTGGTTGATGGTTTTTATTCTTGTGTTATCTGTTATTGCTCTTAATTATTCAAATATTTTTTGTTTTCATATTCACATGCCCCATCAGAAAAAGGTCTTGATTAAATTGAGGTTATAGTGTGTAATTGCTAAGCCTCGATTTTTGGATCAACATAACATCCTACAAATCAAAGGAAATCAAACTATATATCAAACAAAGAGATATATAATGATGAGTAGAAGCATGGTGAATATGACAAAAGGAAGAACACCCATTTAAAAGAGATCCTTTTTGCAATAGATAAAGATTTTCTTAAACAATGAACAATGATTTAATGGGCAAGCTACAATAGATCCTCTGTTGTTCATGAATACATCAATCAATGGAAGCTATGATCCTCAAAAACTACAATATTCTCAAGAAATAAGATAACAAAGAAGTGTGAAAACAAGGAAGACAATCTTATAACAAATCTCATGAATCTTTAATGACAGAAATTTTCATAACAAACAGGCCCTCAGGCTTACAAATGAGCAACTAAAATTGCTCCTACTCTCTCAATCCTCTCTTGGATCATGAATCCAACCCTCCTACACTCTTGTACAATGAATATATAGCCATATAGGTCCTTTCCAGATCACCCATTCAAACTCCAACCCCTTTCCCAAAATAGAAACAACAATAAACATAAAATTACACGTTTTAACTAATTTTGCTTCTTTTCAGGAGGCGAAATTTTGAAAACTAGGCTTCCAAATGCCACTTGTAATTCTCAAACCATAACATTTGTGTAAAATATGAGAATGTTTTTTGTGTATAAACTCGTTATGAATAAAAAAATCTCTTAGTTTCTTTAAATTCATCTCCAGCTGGCTGAAATAGGTGTCACAAAAACATGTCTCAAACAGGAAATCACAAAAGTTGAAAACATAGGGCTCAAAGATTCTTTCGAATCTCCCAATCCATGACACTTGTGTGAAAAATTAAAGAGGTTAATGTTCATGGGCCCGTTCTTGACAATAACCTCCTTTATATTTTGAAAATTCATGTTAGTTGACCCGAAAATCCTTCTGGAAGTCAACTGGTAAAAAATGTCACTTTAGCAGTCTTAAAACAACGTTTCAGCAACACATTTCGTAGCACCACTTCTATGTCAAATATCTCTCTAACCATAACACATTTTGAAAACCTGAGAGAGGTTTTTGTTATTTGATATGTGATGAACAAAAAATTCCTCCAGTTTTCAAAAATAACTTCTCAATTGTTCACAATCAAATTTTTAAGTTATTCACTCAAAACTAGTAGAAGCGCCCTTGTAAAACTCTGCACAATTCGGTCTCTGCCAGAATTTCGGTAGTGAATTTAGGTAGTGCCCACCTATGTGTTTTGTCAAACATTATGTAGCATCATCAAAATATGCAGAACCTTCACTTGGACATGTGCAGAATCGGTAGCATCCTCAAGTAGTAGCAACACCATTAACTTTAGGCGATTCAGAAGCATTGTAGGTAACAAAACAATGGAACATAAAAAAATAGACTATTCCATAGCTCCATAGCGCTATGGAATGTCTGCACTTATTACTTCCAAAGGGATTAATTATTTGTAAAAAACCCAAAATTCTGAACAGTAAGCACTTAGAATCCCTTATAGGTGGCAGAGGTAGTGTTTCATCAATTGTTTATCTTTGCAAAGAGGGACACAAGCTTTCCAATGCCTTGGCCCTTATCTTTCTTCTTCCGTCGGATAGAAAATTTTGGTAGGGACTGTTCTTCAACAGCCTCTTTAAGGGCTGATGATATTGTGAAAGGATTTCTGACCTAATGTTGGCTACTGAAGGAGATGAGGAGAAGTGTAGTTTCTTTGTTCTGCCTATAAAGGTTTTTTGAGCTACCTTATGGAGAGGCAGACCTCTTCTAGCTGCAAATTCTTGTGCTAACATAGGCTCCATGGGGGATAAATTCCTCCCTATGAGGCTCTAATATCTCTTGTAGTTTCAGTTCCTCATCCTCTCTCATTCCCGTCCCATAATCCTTCATGCTTGAGAGAACCTATGCTCCTTATTTGAAACTAAAATCTAACTACTGCAAACTAATAGAAAGGAAATGCTCGAAATGAGCTTATTTCTTCCTACTCCTACTCTAACTGGATCTGCACCTTGATCAGGTAAAGGAATAATTACATAATATCCATTCAAGTAATTTCAAAACTGAAATAGCCTTGTCTTTATTGTTGATCAATAGATAATAACATAAACATATCACCAGTGATAGATAATCATTCATAAAACCATACTCACTTGAAAGTGTTGATGAGTAAATGAAATCTGAATCTTTCGGCTGATCTGAAATGTATGAATCCAATAAGACTACAACTGGATCCTTGAAACCAAAAGCAGAAACATATTGATTCACATAAATCAATTGCTTATCCATGACCACCTCTTTGTTTGAAAACTGATAACCCTCTAGTTTTCTTGTGATTAGATTTTGATCATCAATATTAACAATTTTTTCTTCATAATAATGATAAACAAATGATGATAAGATAGGGTTTAAATCATATTGACAATGATCATCAAGAAATATAAAATTGTCGATATGATCATCAGTTACTTCATGCTCACAAAGGTCTGAAAAATTGACCATCAACTTGACATGCATACCTGTCCATAGGAAAATATGAAGATACTGAAGAATCTAATTTCAAATCTGACACATACTCATATTCTTGGTGTTGTTCTAGATATGCTTCATACTCACTATCTTCTTGCTCAAAATTTGAAATGCATTGAGAACTTGCTTGTTCATATTCATGCAGATTTTCAGAACAAACTTGATCTTGGATCCTCCTGCTAGCACAGATATTCTCCTCAACTTCTCTGGCATATTCAAATAAGCATGCTAAGGATGAATATTTTATTTCTCTTAGGACAAGGACAAGCTCATAATGTTGAGCCCTTACATAGTATACCATGGCAGCAACCTCGGAATATCGAATCTCTGATGGCATGCTATGATAAAGATTATAAAATCTCTGGTTGAAGACATCCATAGTTTCTTCCTCTCCTCTCCGTAAATCATGAAACTCAGTCAGGTATTGTTCAAAAGACGTATTCTCTCCAAAATTCTTTAGGAAAACATCAGATAGCTTGATCCACAAGCAAATGGAATGAGCCCTCAAACTCCTAAGCCATATAGCAACATCTCCAAATAAGGAATTGGAGAATAACCTCATGTTAACATCATCATGCACTATCTCAAACTGATCAATAAAGTTCTCAAAGGCTTCCAAATTCCTCTCAGCTATAACATGATCCCCTCTAGGAAACTGGGGAAGATACTCAAGAAAATTAAGAGGATAAGGATGAAGGTAAGGTGGTCTCCTTAAAGGCTGAAAAATCTTGTCTCAGATCCTACTTTGAAAAATAGTGGGCTAAGTATGAGATGTAGCCAATTGATAGCAAGGTTCAATGGTAATATTAGAAGGTGATGATATCTCTGAAGGCTTTGAAACAATTTCAATCTCTTCAATGTTACAAGGGTGATCAGGTTCAGGAGGGATTTGAATGCAAATCTCATCTTTATAAATAGGTTGATTCAAGGACACAGGATCAACCTAAAAAACACAAGTATGTGACAAAATTTCATGTTGCAAGGATGGATATACAAAATTATGTTGATGATCATCCGAATAAAAAAAACACCAGATAATCCTCTTTACATGCGAAGGGAAAAGAAAAAATGAGCTGATGAAGAACAACAACAGTTCATGAAGAAAACTCATAAACTGATACTTGGTTTTTCCCTTGTGTTCTTTCATCTTTGTGTCAACAGGATCCTCCCCAGTGGAGTCTTTGATTGTGGATTCACCAGGTGAATGAGGCAGTCCTAAATATGTGACCATCCCTTGTTCACCATCAAAAGCTAGATCTGATCAATGTCGTTCTACCAAGGAAGATTTCTCATTCATCTCCGTCCCCGGCAAGGGCGCCAATTATGTTATCAATCCAAGAGTCACTCCCAGATTGCAAATGAGTGTAAGCTTGGTAACATAGAAATGTAAATGGATTAAAATGGTTTGAATAGGTGGATAACCAAGATGAGAAATAAAGGGAGAGGGTAGCAAAAATTCTGCAGAGGCATGCCATTGGGCATGGAGTCATAACATCCTACGGATCAAAGGAAATCAAAATGTATATCAGACAAAGAGATATATAATGATGAGTAGAAGAATGGTGAATATGAAAAAAGGAATAACACCCATTTAATAGAGATCCTTTCTAGAATAGATAAATATTTGCTTAAACAATGAACAATGATTTAATGGGTAAGCTACAACAAATCCTCTGTTGTTCATGAATCCATCAATCAATGGAAGCTATGATCCTCAAAACCTGAAATATTTTCAAGCAAGAAGATAAAAAATAAGTGTGAGAACAAAGAAGACAATCTGATAAAAACTCTCATGAATCTTTAATGGAAGAAAATTTCATAACAAACAGGCCCTAAGGCTTACAAATGCGCAACCAAAATTGCTCCTACTCTCTCAAGCCTCTCTTGGCTCATGAATCCAACCTTCCTACCCTCTTGTACAATGAATATATAGCCATATAGTTCCTTTCCAACTCACCCATTCGAACTCCAACCCCTTTCCCAAAATAGAAACAACTACAAACAAAAAATGACACCTTTTAACTAATTTCCTACTTTTCAGGAGGAAAAATTATGAAAACTAGGCTTCCAAATGCCACTTGTAATTCTCAAAACGTAACAATTGTGTAAAATATGAGATTATTTTTTGTATATAAACTCGTTATGAAGAAAAACCTCTCTCAGTTTCTTTAAATTCATCTCCAGCTGGCTGCAACAGGTGTCACAAAAACATGTCTCAAACAGGAAATCACGAAAACTGAAAACATAGGGCTCAAAGATTCTTTATAATCTCCCAATCTGTGACACCTGTGTTAAAAATGAAAGAGGTTAATTTTCATGGGCCCTTTCTTGACAATAAACTCCTTCATATTTCGAAAATTCATCTTAGTGCACCCGGAAATCCTTCTGGAAGTCAACTTGTCAAAAATGCCAGTTTAGCAGTCTTAAAATAGAGTTTCAACAACACATTCTGTAGCACCACTTCTATGTCAAATATCTATCCAACCATAACATATTTTGAAAAACGGAGAGAGGTGTTTTTTATTTGGTATGTGATGAAAAAAAACCTCCTCCAATTTGCAAAAATACCTTCTCAATTGTTCAAAATCCAAGTTTTAAGTTAGTCACTCAAAATTGGTAGAAGCGTCCTTGTAAAAATCTGCACAATTCGGTTTTTGCTAGAATTTTGGTAACGAATTTACGTAGTGCCTGCCTGTGTGTTCTGTCAAAATTTAGGTAGTGCCATCAAATTACACAACACCTTCACTTGGACATGTGAAGAATGGGTATCAACCTCGAGTAGTAGCAACACCATTAGCTTTAGGCGATTCGACAACATTGTAGGTAGCAAAATGGTGGAACATAAAAAATAGACTATTCCGTAGAACCATAGCGCTACGAAATGTCTGCACTTATTACTGCCTAAGGGATTAATTCTTTGTAAAAAAACCAAAACTCTAAATAGTAATAATTTAGAAGCTTGTATATGTGGTAGAGGTAGTGTTTCATCAATTGTTTATCTTTGCAAAAAGGGACACAAGCTTTCCAATGCCTTGGCCCTTATCTTTCTTTATCTGTAGGATAGAGACTTTCGGTAGGGACTGTTCTTCAACAGCCTATTTAAGAGCTTATGATCTTGTGAAAGGGTTTATGACCTTGATGCTTCTTGCTGAAGGAGATGAGGAGAAGTTTAGCTTCTTTTTTCTGCCTATAAAGGTTTTTAAAGCTGCCTTATGGAGAGGCAGGCCTCTTCTAGCTACAAATTCTTGTGCTAAGATATCCTTATTACTCAAAACCACTCAGTGGCATGAACATCCTCAATCATAGGCCATGGATACATTTAGTAGGAAATGTGTGTTTTTTCAAGTTATTCTTCTTGGCCCTAGATAGCTAAAAGATCCTTTTAAGGCCTAAGGCTCATATTTCATCCCCTAACCATGTTCAAGGCTCCAAAATTCATACCTAGTGATAAAAAATGATGATGGTACCTCTATACCTGGTTAGAGGCAAATGATTCTCTCAAGAGGTCATTTGTAGTGGTTCAAGGTTTCATTCTTGGCCCTAAAAACTGAGAAGCTTCCTTTATGGACTAACTCTTAGGTTTGTTCCCCTAACCATATCCAAGGTCCAATAATCATACTTAATGTTCAAAAACTCATAATGTTGACTATCCCTATTTGGAGAGAAACGATATCCTTGAAAGGTCCTTTTTAGTGTTTCAACATGTTGTTGTTGGCCTAGATGCCTAAAATCTTCCTTTAGGACCTAAGGTTTGGGTTTCCTCTCTCGATCATGCCCAAGTACTCAAGACTTATATCGAGTTCTCAAAATATCCTAATGATGTGAATATCCCCACGTGAAGGAAAAATATCCCCTCGAGAGGTCGTGTATGGTGGTTTGAGGTGTATTTCATTAACCTTGAACCCTAGAAGCTGCCAAAAACCTCGAGAGGTCAGGTGTGGTGGTTTGAGGCATCATGTTTGGCCCTAGATCCCTAGAAGCTTTGTACTTTGACTAAGGTTTGGGTTTAACTCGACCATATCAAGGCCTTAAGATACATTCCTAATGATCAAAATATTGTGAGGGCACTAACATCCTTTCTTATAGGCCAATAATACCAGAGTTCATATGTGGTGCTTCAAGGAATTGCTCATGCAATTGGATTCATCAAAGATTTATTTAGGACCTAAGGCATGGAATTATTCCCTAAATTATTTCCATGTCCTTGAGACACATTCCTACTACTCAAAACCACCTAGTGCACTCACATCCCCAATCATAGGCCAATGATACCTTTAGGAGTCCATGTGTGGTTATCCGAGGCATCCTTCTTGGCCTTGGATAGATAGAAGCTTCTTTCAGGGCCTAAGGTTCATGTTTCCTCCCATGATAATTTCCAAGGCCCTGAGACCCATATTTGAGGTGACATTATTTTCCCCAAATGCCTAAAAAAATTCTTTAGGGCCTTGTTGATAAATTTTTTTTTATTACCTAGATTTCCTACTCTTGGGATAATAAAAAAAAAATCCATATCAAAAGAAGGAAATTATCGTAGATTACCATTTCATTGTGTATCACTTAGTCTCATCTCCTTCAATCATTTTATGGATTAAAAATCTGAGTCCGTATTCTCAATATATCCAGGTTTTTGTTCAATTTCCTATAGAGTGGTTTTACATGTGCAAAAAAAGTAATTTTTATTGGAACCAAGATTTCTTGGAACCTTGATTAGAATTATTGGAACCACACTTAGTCTCATTTTCTTGGTTCACCCCATTTCCCTTAGTTGTATTTTTGGTTTTGGTGTGGACCTCCTCACCCTTTCTCCATACATCTCTAGGTCCATAGTCCCATGCTCTACAGAATGACCCTCTCACTTACATGACCCGCATAATGGACTTGTCCCATACTTAACAATTTTTCCTTCTTTCCACTCTACTCTCCATCATCACTATTCTCCATACTTAACCATTTCCACATTTAACCATCTCCATAACCATTTCCACATTTAACCATTCCATACTTAACCCATTTCCATACTTTTCCTATTTTTATTTTCATAATACCCACCACTTAGTCATTTTCATAATTCATTTCCACTTTATTTCCATAATTCATTTTCATTTTCCATTTTTATTTCCATTTACCATTTTACTTTTCATGTTTCCTTTTTTCCTATTTACTTACTTAGTTGTATTTCTGGTTTTGGTGTGGACCTCCTCACCCTTTCTCCATACATCTCTAGGTTCGTAGTCCCATACTTAACCATGAACTTACATGACCCGCATAATGAACTTGTCCCATACTTAACCATTTTTCCTTCTTTCCACTCTACTCTCCATCATCACTATTCTCCATACTTAACCATTTTCACATTAAACCATCTCCATACTTAACCATTTCCACATTTAACCATTCCATACTTAACCCATTTCCATACTTATCCTATTTTCATTTTCATAATACCCACCACTTAGTCATTTTCACAATTCATTTCCACATTATTTCCATAATTTATTTTCATTTTCCATTTTCATTTCCATTTACCATTTACCATTTTACTTTTCCTGTTTCCTTTTTTCCTATTTACTTACCATGTTTTGGAGATGTTCGTAAGTCAACAGGTTTGGATCAAGCCTCCTTACTCTTACTTACTCTTTTCATGGACCTACCATACTGGGACATGTGGCAGTGACATGGACATATCCTCAACTAAAATGTGGTAGTGAGGTGGAACAATGTCATAATGACACATGGCTATGACTAGACATTGTTTGGGTCATCAAATTTTTTTAATTCATGAAATTTTCCTAGGGCATGAGATCTACACCAAAATCCCTATAGTCTTCTTTGTTCCACATGAATATTATGGTAAAGTTTTCATTATAAACACTTAAATAATATTGACCACGATGCATGTGGGATATAATTTTAAAAGGAAAAGTTAAAATTTTAATGGAGTGGAAGAAATTATATCAAGGGCTAAGATTAACCCGTGAATTAGATGAACAGTTGTTGAGTGACAAATTTACGGAAGCCATAACTCAAGATTCGGGTGTCCGATTGGGGAAACAATTACCTTGTTGGAAAGGTAATTTCAAAAGGAAGATGATGAAATAGGTTTCAAGAGGATAAATTGGCCATAACACTTCCAAAAAACTGGAATAAAAATCAACGATTTTTTCATGGTTTGATGAGGAACCTCAACTTCCCGAGCTTATAACTTAAGATCCAAAAATCCAAATTGTGATCAGGAGGAGTCGTTGGAAATATGAGATGATGAAGATTGCATATAGAGTATTTTTAATGGCTTAAAAGTAAAATAACTCACTCAAAAAATTAAAACACGGTTTGATTTTGTTAAAGGCATTCAAGTTGAAAAAATTGAAAATAAAGTTTATTAAATAAACTTTATTAAAGGAATAAGTGGGTCCTACTTGGAGGAATGAATTTCAATGAAATAAAGTTATTAATGAAAATCTAATCAAGCATTAATAAAAAATGGCTTACTCCAAAAGGAATCATGGAAATTTCTAGAAAGGCAAACCCTAACTACTCCAAGAACAATTAGAGAAGTTATGCCACCTGAACCACAAAATGTACCTATAAAGGAGCCATCTGCAAGCAAGTGAAGGTTACCATATTTTTTCCATCACAATGATTCAAACATTAACTCTTTCCTTTCAGTTTTTATTGTATCCATTTATCCTACAATCTTTTATCTTCTTGCCTTTGTCTTCTCGACATTTTGAGGGATTCAGGATAATTCTTGGTTTTCCTTCTCTTATCTTCCAGGTGTTTTCATTTTATTGTTTGCATGAGCCCAATCCCAGTCCTCTTCGAAGGGAGAATGTATTTATTTTCTTTAAATACTTTTACCTTTGTATTTAAAGACTCATTATTATTTTTGAGACTCCAAGAGAGCAACTTGGGATATTACATTAGTGTAATATCAAAGACTTTAATCAGAAGCTTGAGTTACCCAATGTTTTATCTATCATAATATTTTTTGTGCTTTATGGAATGATAATTTAGAGCTCTCTTTTATTTGCGGTTCAATTTCTATTCTCTCTATTTTTGGAATTGTTAAATATTTTGATGAATGTTATGATGGATATATCAATCCTTTATATTTTGTAAGCATCTTATCTATTCACATTGTAAATATTATACATATGAGTTTCTTTTAAAACACCTGGTCCCAAATCTCGGGTGTTGGTTTTCCTTGAATGAAAATGTAAATACAAAGTCTGGTCCTTCTAATATTTTATTTTGTTTCATTTTATTTTCTTGGAATTATAAGAACAAGAGGAGTACCACCTCTCTAAAAATGCAGGGGGATTCATATCCTCATGAGATTGACCTTAAGACTGTAAAATAGTATTTTACATCAACATTTTGGCGACTCTTCTAGGGAAGTGTTTATTTTCAAGATATATGAGGTTTTGTCTCAGATATGATTGAAGAACGAGAATATCCATGTTTCAAAGTTTCAAAAAGAAGATTCAAGAAGACTATTGTGTGTCCTAATGCACTGGATTTATAAAAAGAATGGCCAAAGATATTGGAATGATCTCAAAATGAGCCAAGAACCATCAAAGATTTCATAGAATGAATTCTCTGGTGATTCCATTGAAAAAACTCTTAAATACTCTAACAAATCTATTGGAAAGATTCAAGAAACTCAAGAAAATCCTCATAGCGACTCCACTAAAGAACTTCATTCATGTTGTGACGCTACTTTTCCTTCTTCACCAATACCAATAATGGCTTTACAAGACTCATAAAAACAAAGAATTATCCAAAGAAGTATGCAATTTCATAGAACCCCTTTAAATCTACCAGAAGTTGATTTTTAGATGCCTAATATTCTTATTTAAAAAATTTCTACATTTTTTGGGAATACTTCAGAGGATGCAGAGTAACACTTGTTTAAATTCAAAATCACATGTGATGTTTTCAATGTAACTGAGAACAATGTTACATGTCAATTATTTTTACAAACTGTGTGTGGGGATTCTCTTGAATGGCACTATTTGTTGTTTCTTGGGACCATTACCAGTTGGGATGTATTGGAAACCTCATTTTCTGAAATGTTCATCCCAAGAATACACTCATATGTCCTTTCTAATTCTTTCAAATTTTTTTCCCACCCACCCTCTCCCATATGGAAACAAGACAATAAACTGAATTATTTGGAAGAAAAATCTAATCAAAGAATGGAAAAAATTTCTTCTATCCATATAGATGAAAATAAAAATGAAAATTTTGATTTTCAAGTGCAAACTTTCATCTTCTCATATACTCCATATGAGGATTCTTCATGCAACAAGTTTGAAATTGAAATTGAGGAGCCTCCACCAAATGCACAAGTATATTTTAGCCAATATATTCATATGAAATATGTTGTAATAGATGATGAAATGTCACAAGAGCATTGGAAACAAGAACATTTGGTGGAAGAAATTACTTTTGAGAACAACGATGGGAAGGATTGTCATTGCATAAAAGAAGAATTATTTCAATACATCGTTGATGAATCAAGAATCTTGGATGTGGTCAATGATAAGAAAAATGATGAAAGTGTTTCCAAATTGGAAACTCCTCATTCAACCCAAGACAATAGAATTCTTGAGAAACCAATAATTGATTATATCAAAACATGGTTTCAAAGAATTGTTGGCCAAGCAATGCCATCATATTCTTAGCACATCCGGTTCAGTTTTTCTCCAGCACAATTTGAACATGCCCCTAACTCTTTGGTACCAGTCACGATGTGCTTCCTAATTATGAATTTCATTCCACAGATCATATGGATGATTGAATGTATCCATTGGAAATCTACCTACACCTAAAAGTGTCCCTTTCTTTCAAGTAGCATAGGGTAGGTAGATCTAGTTTGTACATAGTTTTTTTCTGCAGTCAAAATTTTGCACAATAAATCATTTACTAAATGGAGGTAATGTTTGAATATGACTCCATGGACCAATGGAGAAGGAAACCAAACTAGGATTTTGGATTCTTAGCAACCCAGAGGGGGTCATTGTCCCACAGTTGGAGCCAGATGTTGATAAAAAAATTTGATCACTTAGATTACCCGCTCTAGGGATAATAAAAAAAAAGAAATCCATATTAGAAGAATGAAATTATAGTATATTATCAATTCATTGTGTATCCCTCAGTCTCATCTTTGTCACACATTTTATGGATTAAAAATCTGATTCTGTATGCTCAAGATATCCAGGTTTTTGTTTAATCACCCAAAGAGTGCTTTTCCATGTGCAACACGGTTAATTTTTATTGGAACTAAGATTTTCTTGGAACCTCAATTAGAATTATTGGAACCACACTTAGTCTCATTTTCTTGGTTCTTCATGCCATACTTAGTCTCATATTATTTGTGGGATCACTCACCCCATTTCCCTTAGTCGTATTTCTCATTTTGGTATGAACCTCCTTATCCTTTATCCATACAGATTCTCTAGGTTTGTAGGTCCTCAGTCCCGCATTCTACAGAATGAACCTCTCACTTACGTGACCTAGATAATGGCCTTGTCCCATACTTATCCATTTTTCCTTATTTCCACTCTGCTCTCCCTCCTCACTATTCTCCAGACTTAACCATTTCCACATTTAACCATATCCATACTTAACCATTTCCACATTTAGCCATTCCATACTTAACCCATTTCCATACTTAGCCTATTTTGTTTTTCATTATCCACTCAATTCATTTTCATTTGATTTTCATTATCGAATCAGTTCATTTTCATAATACCCACCACTTAGTCATTTTCATAATACATTTCCACATCATTTCCATAATTCATTTTCATTTACCATTTTACATTTCCATTTTCATTTTCCATTTACCATTTACCATCTTACCTTTCCTATTTCCATTTTCTATTTTCTATATTTTCACAATTTCAACACTTACCATGTTTTACTCTTCCAATACTTAGCCAATTTTTCCAATGTGGAGCTACATACCATCCCTCAACTCTTTCTTGGGTCTCCAGGTCCATAAGTCAGCAAGTACACATTTACTTTTCACCTTTTGTTTTTTCATACTTAGCCATATTTCTCATTTCAGAGCGGACCTCCTTACTCTTCCTTACTCTTTTCATGGACCTACTCTTCGACAACACATATATTCCAACAGAAGATGAACACCTTCAGTAACCACTCATACAACCAGATCAAGTATCAACACACTGATGTTTTGATGTGGTAAAACTCCTATGGGGAAACATCTGCGACCCTAGCCAACGTGACCACTTGGAGCATTTTATTAATGAAAAAGAAAAATATTATAGAGATATTTTACAAGAGAGTTTCTCACAATCGATCATCAACAACTGACCCTCCATTCTCATTAAATAGAGATCATGGACCAATCAGGTGTTAAACCACAGATCAATGGCCATTAAGACCGAGGAGAATAAGAACCGCTGGATCAGTTGATGTGGATTTTATGAGAAGAATGAAATGAATATAGATTATTAAAATATTATTAACAAAGAACAACAGAGATACAATAAAACTGGTCTTCTATTCAATAAGGAAATAAGCTGAAACTATAAAATGCAACGAAAAACAAGCTTGTTGGAATGGTGGCGGCTTATCTATGAGAAGAGATGTGATGACTGTGCTCATTTTCCAGAAGATGATTACAATGAGGCTGTGAAGGCCTTTTTAAAATAAAAAGGAATGTCAAAAACCCTAGACATCCAAAAACCTAACCCTAGGAGATGAAGCACCAAAAGTCATGTGGGCCCCGTTTGGGTAAGTTAGTACATCAACTTCCTGGGGTTGTAACTTTTGCATACGATCTTCATTTTAGGCGCACAATAGCCTGTTGGAAAGGTCTATCCAAGGACTACACATTTCCCTAAAAACGATGTTTAGGGCCTCAAAAAGGCCCCGCAAGTCAGGGACCCAAAAACTAGGAAAAAAACTGTCAAAATGAACCAGTTGGAATAGGTGGGAGGCCACCGATATCCATATAGATAAATCCTCCCCCATTAGGAAGAAATGGTCTCCATTGCATTGATTTCCCCAATCAGATGAGGAAATTTTTATTGAATTTGGCCTCCAGTGAGCCACTTTCCTTGGTGCAGGAGCTGCCCTACTTTGACAACTCGATAAAGTTGAATCCTTTGTTGTCGAGTTCCCTTGATATGTGTGTCCACAATATGATCACTGGATTCTTGTTGCATGTAGTCAGGGTTGAGATCTGTTGGTGTCAACTTCTCTACTATCTCTAAGTTTTCCAATAATGGTGGGAAATATGGGCCAAGGAGAGCCACGTTGAAGACTTGGTGCAGGCCAAGGAAAGGGGGAGTGTTGAGTGCAAAATCATTGTCACCCACAACCTTGGTGATGGTGTATGGCCCATACCGGAGTGGGAGAATCTTCTGATGGGGCCTTGTAAGGTGTTCTTTCTGCAAGTGCAACCAAACTTTGTCAGCCACCTGAAACTTATGTGGCACCCTGTGTTGATCATGGCGTTGCTTGTACTTGGCGTTGGACTTCTGTAAAATATTCCGAACCTATTGGCGGATGTGTTGTATCTGCTCAATGAACTGGGTGGCTTTTTCATCTTTTGGTGGAGCAGGGGGCGAGTCGGCCGAGGTGGTCGCTAGGGATAGTGCAACATCCATGGGGCCCAATGGTTGGATTCCCAACCCCACCTGAAAGGGGTTGTGGCCAGTTGAGCTATGCAGGGATCGTTTGTAGCTATGTTGGACATAATGAAGACTCTCATCCCATTTGCGGGAGTTCTTGGAATTGTACATGCACGAGATATGTAAGATCATCGGATTGACGACCTCAGTTTGGCCATCTGTCTAGGGGTGGAAGGTAGTGGATTTGGTGAGCTTGGTATCCAGCAGTGACCAGAGGCTTGACTAGAATGTGTTGAGGAACTGACTGTCCTGATCTGAGATAATGGTTTGTGGGATCCCAAAGTGTACCCAGACATGTTCAAAGAAGAGCTCGGTAGTGGCCTTTGCAGTGATGTCATTCTTGCAAGCGGCTAGAATCACCATCTTGGAAAAGTGATCAACAACCACAAAAACACAATCATTTCCCCTCTTGGTGGATGGGAGGCCCGAAATGTAGTCCATTGAGATGGATTCCCATGGCTTGTCAGGGGTAGGAAGAGGGGTGTACAAGCCCTGTTTCTTAATGGTCAGTTTGGAAATAACACAGGCCATGCAGGACCTAATATACTTGCCGACATCCTGTCAAAGTTTCGGCCAGTAGAAATGTTAATGCAACACTGCCACTATCTTTTCTATGCTAAAGTGTCCTTCCACCCGGCTGTAGTGAGCTTCCCAAATCAACTTCATGCACTCGCTTGATGGAACACAAAGATGGCCTAGATGACACAACATCCCGTCTTGAAGATGGAAATAAGCGAGCACCGATTTTTCTCCCAACATTTGGTAGGTGGTGGAGAAGCCAGGGTTTGTCTCATAGAGGTGTAACACCCTGTTTCCCCCAGCTTGTAAATATAACTGGACTGGCCAAGAAATATGGCAAGCTCATAAATGAGAATATGTGATGTAAATGGACCTTGAGAAGAGGTCAAATGAATGTGAATAACATTCTGAATTTATTGCAGGACTGTTGATGAGGGGATGTGTAGAAAAAGAGACTACGATGGTGGTGGAGGGCACCTGAAAAGGTAGCGGTAACTTCCACTGAGAATTAAATACCGTATTTGGACTCCACTGGCCCGGAGAACCAAATGCGGCTCACTGGCCCTGAAATTCAATGCCTCGCAGGCTGGTAGAAGGATGGCTTGATGAGGGATGGGATGGTGAACCGCCCATCCGTAGAGCCATCATGCCTGATCGGTGCGAGGGTAGTCGTGCCATACGCAACCTTGCGAGAGGATAAGGCATATGGCAGAGATGATTGAAAGGGCAGACGCGAGGGGAACTCTGGATTTACACAGAGTGAGTGATAGCAGAGAGGAAGGATTGCAACCTTCGCTCCTAGTCACTGGTAGTCGGAGAGATGCAGTCTCAGAGCATTGTGGTCTCAGCTCGGGGGTGGCTAGTGGTAAATCCGCTGGGAGTCGCTATGCCTACAGTTGGGTGGAAACGAGCACCCCTCTCAGTAGTTGCACCCACTTCTGAAGTTATTTATGATAAGTGTTTTGCCTCTGGCATCTGGAAATATATGTATTTTGATAATTATGCTCATAAGCTGTGAAACTATGAATGTTTTCATTATAAGAAGGTTTGTGTGGTATTTTAATCAATACCAGTAGTTGTATATGCTTATACCAGAAAAATCACGCATGGCTTATGATTGATAAATGAATCTAGTTATGCATAAGTTGAACCAAGTCAGATCTTCAGCCCGTTCTTGGGAATTTGTCTTCCCTTATCTATATCCAAGAATGCCCCGGGATAGACCTCTTCACAGAGATCTCCCTCCTTAGAGAGGTTTACCAATAACCTGGAAAAAGGGAGTGAGTGTGCAAAGTCTTAACCACCCTATGCGAAGAGGAATGACCCTCTTGAAAATACCGAAGTAGCAGCGTAAGGATAAGTATTGATCAATGGATGAGATCCTGTCGAGGAATCTGCAGTCCTTCATGACCATTAAATCGAAGGAATGAATGAGGGCGTAATTTTCCTTAACCCCTTTTTCCTCTATCTTCGTGAACAGCGAGGAAATCCGAATCGTAGAACCCCAGACTCCATGAGAATATCTGGACCGTTGGTTTGTCCACGTCCAAAGAGCAGTGGGAAAGGGTACGACATCGGGACCGATCTGACCTGTTAGATCTTAGCTAGGAAACTCGACAATCGTTAGATCAATAGGGAGATAAACGAGGGATATGCCCTCGTGAATAGGGATGAGAGGATCCGAGTTGTCCATCTGAGGAGGACAGGTGGTAGAGATCCAGGGATCTCACTACCTCGGAGGTTCGCGAGGTAAGAGCCCAAAGTTTGGATGCTCCAAGTCGCGAGTGGCGAAGTCATGAGAGGATCGGGACCGTCCATCCGAGGAGGACAGGTGGCAGAGATCTAGGGATCTTGCTACCTTGGAGGTTCGTGAGGTAAGAGCCCAAAGTTTGGATGCTCCAAGTCGCGAGTGGCGAAGCCACGAGAGGATCAGGACCGTCCATCCAAGGAGGAAAGGTGGCAGAGATCTAGGGATCTCGCTACCTCGGAGGTTCGCGAGGTAAGAGCCCAAATTTTGGATGCTCCAAGTCGCGAGTGGCGAAGCCACGAGAGGATCAAGACCATCCATCCGAGGAGGACAAGTGGCAGAGATCCAGGGATCTCACTACCTCGGAGGTTCACAAGGTAAGAGCCCAAAGTTTGGATGCTCCAAGTCACGAGTGGCAAAGTCACGAGAGGATCAGGACCGTCCATCCGAGGAGGATAGGTGGCAGAGATCCAGGGATCCCTCTACCTCGAAGGTTCACGAGGTAAGAGCCCAAAGTTTGGATGCTCCAAGTCACAAGTGGCGAAGTCACGAGAGGATCAGGACCGTCCATTTGAGGAGGACAGGTGGCAGAGATCCAGGGATCTCGCTACCTCAGAGGTTCGTGAGGTAAGAACCCAAAGGTTGGGTGATCCAAGTCGCGAGTAGCGAAGTACCGAGAGCCAAGCACAAGAGAACACACGGCAACACTTCAAGGTGGGGCCCGCGTGATTGACAGGTGGACCCGCATCGCCTAGAGAAGGGAGTCAATGCTCCGTTGACTCCTCGTGTCTCAGGGATTCGCGGGAGAAGGACATGAAATCTCCACACTTGGACTTACGAAGTCACAAATAGTGAGAGTAGCTAGAGTTTAGCCTAGCTGACAGTCATGCGTAGAGGATGCTAACAGAAGGAAACTATACCCATTTCGTGACCTCGGGTATCGATGATTTGTGAAGAGAATTCGAGGGTCTTTGACTCACGACTCGCAAGGTTGCGAGTTGTGAAAGGTGCCTGGGTTACCTATGATCCTAACCCACGATCACAGGGAGGTGAACAGGGAAGAACTAGCCTGCACTAGACCCCTGTAGGACTTCGGGGGTTCTGTTCCTTGCGGAAGAACGAAATTTTTTATTATTCAGGTATTGAACATGTTACAAATTGGTATCAGAGCATGGTTACAACACTTGGCCTGATTGGGCTCATGCACGAGTCGTGCATAAACCTCATTCAAAACACTCCTAGAGGAGTAATCCCCTGACTTAACTCTCTTGTCCAGGATTAAACTGGGAAAATGAGAATCCGACTATGTATGCATGTGAAAGAATTATGAATTTATGCGCCATTTATAAAAATGAATTTAAACTCTTGACTAACAGCCAGCATTTGTCTTTTCACTCAAGCAGACAATCAACCATAGGAATCTACAAATGTAGAGAATGGTGACTCACCAAGAGGTGGGAGAAGGCTCCCACAACAGAGATGAAGAGTCTGACAAAAGAAGAGCAATAGGAACCCCTCCAGGCCTAGCTGAGACTGTGAGGAGTCTCATGGTCGAATTGCAAAGCTGCAAGGCCGATAATGAAAGGATGATGAAAGAACAAGAAAAGAAAACCGAAATTAATGCAGTTCTACTGCAGAGCTTATCCGACCTACAGCGACAAATGAAGCATGAACCTGAGATGCAGAATCATGGTCGTGTCAGTGGCCACACTGAGAGAAGCACATCCAGAAAGGTCCACCCCAGAGGTAAAGGACCAGTACCAGACGATTCCACTGAGAAGGAAGCTGGTGATTCAGAAGGCTCTTCTAGCAGCAGGACCAGTTCCTATTCTCAAAAGAAATAGAAGAAGCAAAAGACTTCCAAGAGTCATAAATTTGAAGAATTCAGGAAGGCCAAACCTCCCTCCTTCGATGGTGAGATAAAGAAGGGAGAGGAAGCCGAGGCCTGGCTACTTGGGCTGAAGAAATATTTCAGAGTCCATGATTTTTCAGAGAACTTGAAGGCCCGAGTGTCCACTTTCAATCTGAACGGAAAAGCTTCCATATGGTGGGAAGACCTTAAGAATATGAAAGGGGTCCACGAGGAGGACCTGTCTTGGAAACAGTTTGAGAAGTACTTCTGAAAGAAGTACTTGTCGGAAAGGTATTTCGATGAGAAGGCTAAAGAGTTTTATGAACTCAAACTGGGACAACTTACTATGGAGGAGTATGTCAACAAATTCCTCGACTTATTGAGATATGTACCCTACATCAAAGCAGAGAAGGTGAAGGCACAGCGCTTCATTCGTGGGCTACCCAAAGAATACCAGAACCAAATCGGATTCGATGAGCCAAATACCTTAGAAGACACTATTCGAAAAGCAACATATTGTCATGAACAATATGGACATCGGGCAGAGTCTCGTGGAGACTGGAAATAGAAGAGTGTTTCGAGATTCCAGAAAAAGGGGAGCAAATCCTCAGGATTTAAAAACTATAAGAAGAACCCCATAATGAACCTTCCAACTCTGAGTGTACTCCAGCAGAACTTTCCCACGGTGGATGGAAATAAAACTTCTGGACCTATACCAGTAAAGACTGATAACCCAAAGAGGAAACCTTTGGAATGTTGGGATTGCGGAGGAGAGCATCTCCGAAGAGACTATCCACACCGACAATAGAACAGTCGGAAAATTTACAGCATGCAGGAAGCTACCACGGTCAATGATGTGGAAAGGAGTGTGCCACAGATATATGCAACCTTGGATAATAACCAAGCTGACCACCAAGCTTCAGTGGTAGAAATAGAAGGTATGATTTTCAACCATCTGGTGTCTGTTTTAATTGACCCTGGTTCAAATTTGAGTTACATATCCCCTAGAGCCATTGATAAGTGTAAACTACTGCCACATAAGCAAACTAAACCATAGTTGGTATAGTTAGCCACTGGCACCAAAAGAAAGGTGGTAGAGGCCGTACCAACTTGCCAAATAATGTTGGGTGAATTCCCCACCCAAGCAACCCTTAATGTATTACCCCTGGGATCATATGATCTGTTGATTGGTATGGACTGGCTGGCCACCCATAAAGCCAAACTGGACTGTTACTATAAAACCTTAGAATGTGTGAGAGAAGAAGGAAAAAGGATAACCCTTCAAGGGATCCGAAAATCGGTCTCGGTGAGACAAATATCAGCATTACAAATGAGGAAGTATTGTCGAAAGGGATGTCCCCTATATGCAGTACAGGTGTTGAAAACAACCGAAGGTGCATATCCAAGCCCTGAATATCACCCTATCCTGAGAGAATACCGAGATGTGTTTCCAGAGGAAATACTGGGTCTACCTCCGAGAAGAGACATTGATTTCTCAATAGAACTTGCACCAGGAGCGGTGTCGGTGTCTAGAACACCCTACCGGATGAGCATGCCTGAATTAGTTGAACTCAAATTGCAATTGAAAGAAATGATGGATAAGGGTTATATTCAACCCAGCGTGTCCCCCTGGGGAGCACCGGTCCTGTTTGTGAAAAATAAGGATGGCACCCTTAGACTGTGTATAGATTACAGACAACTTAATAAAGTAACCAT
>ML780133.1:203591-238196 GCA_009831015.1 Picea engelmannii | reverse complement strand
GAAATGGGAAACCATCTCCATGGATTTTATCACTGGATTACCAACTTCAACCAAACAAAATGATGCCATTATGGTGGTGGTGGATAAACTGAGCAAGTCTGCTCATTTCATCCCCATCAAATCGACCTGCAAGGCAATAGATATTGCACAGGTATTCATGAAAGAGGTGTTTCGACTGCACGGCATGTCGAGAGAGATAATATCTGACAGAGACACAAAATTCACTTCCAAATTCTGGAAATCATTGATGGCAGGTTTAGAAACCAAATTGTTGTTTAGTACCGCCTATCACCCTCAAATCGATGGACAGACAGAAAGAGTAAATCAGATATTAGAAGATATGTTAAGGATGCATGTGATGCATCAACCTAGGAAATGGGAAGACTACCTGCCATTGGTAGAATTTGCCTACAACAACGGCTACCAAGCATTCTTAAAGATGAGTCCATTCGAGGTCCTCTATGGTAGACAGTGTAATACCCCAGTCAGCTGGAATAATCCTGTAAATAGGATTTCTATTGGACCTGATATGTTGAAAGAAATGGAACAGCAAGTGACTCAGATAAAACAAAATCTGAAGGCCGCTCAGAGCCGACAGAAAAGTTATGCTGATCAAAAGAGAACGCCAAGAGAGTTCAAAACAGGAGACCATGTATATCTCAGAATCAATCCCAGAAGGAGTTCCCTGAAACTGGGGGCTTGTGCCAAATTGGCACCTCGGTATTGTGGACCCTTTGAGGTCCTAGACAGAGTGGGACCTATAGCCTATCGGCTAGCACTTCCTCCCACAGTAAAAGCACATAATGTTTTCCATGTTTCATTATTGAAGAAATATGTACATGATGCTAATCATATAATTGACTGGTCTGTAATCCAGGTGGAACTGGAACTGGAGGGAGAATTCCTACCAGAACCCCAATGCATATTAGACAGAAGGGAAACCCAACTCCGGAATAGAACCATTGCACAGGTCAAGGTGCAATGGAAACGTTTTGGCCCAGATGAGGCTACATGGGAAATGGAGGATGCCATGAGATAGGCATATTCGATTTTGTTTACTTCTATACATGTAATTCACATTAGTAGATAAGAACATCGAGGACGATGTTCCTTTTCAAGGGGGAGGGAATTGTAAAACCCTGTTTCCCCCAGCTTGTAAATATAACTGGACTGGCCAAGAACTATGGCAAGCTCATAAATGAGAATATGTGATGTAAATGGACCTTGAGAAGAGGTCAATGAATGTGAATAACATTCTGAATTTATTGCAGGACTGTTGATGAGGGGATGTGCAGAAAAAGAGACCACGATGGTGGTGGAGGGCACCTGAAAAGGTAGCGGTAACTTCCACCGAGAATTAAATACCGTATTTGGACTCCACTGGCCCGGAGAACCAAAAGCGGCTCGCTGGCCTTGAAATTCAATGCCTCGCAGGCTGGTAGGCGGATGGCTTGATGAGGGATGGGATGGTGAACCGCCCATCCGTAGAGCCGTCAGGCTTGATTGGCGCGAGGGTAATCATGCCACACTCAACCTCGCGAGAGGATAAGGCGTATGGCAGAGACGATTGAAAGGGAAGACGCGAGGGGAACTCTGGATTTACGTAGAGTGAGTGATAGCAGAGAGGAAGGATTGCAACCTTCGCTCCTGGTCACTGGTAGTCGGAGAGACGCAGTCTCAGAGCATCGTGGTCTCAGCTCGGGGGTGGCTAGTGGTAAATCCACTGGGAGTCGCTACGCCTACGGTTGGGTGGAAACGAGCACCCCTCTCAGTAGTTGCACCCACTTCTGAAGTTATTTCTGATAAGTGTTTTTCCTCTGGCATCTAGAAATATATGTATTCTAATAATTATGCTCATAAGCTGTGAAACTGTGAATGTTTTCATTATAAGAAGGTCTGTGTGGTATTTTAATCAACACTAGTAGTTGTATATGCTTATACCAGAAAAATCACGCATGGCTTATGATTGATAAATGAATCTAGTTATGCATAAGTTGAACCAAGTCAGATCTCCAGCCCGTTCTCGGGAAATTGTCTTCCCTTATCTATATCCAAGAATGCCCTAGGATAGACCTCTTCACAGAGATCTCCCTCCTTAGAGAGGTTTACCAATAACCTTGAAAAAGGGCATGAGTGTGCAAATTCTTAACCACCCTGTGCAAAGAGGAATGACCCTCTTGAAAATCCCGAAGTAGCAGCGTAAGGATAAGTATTGATCAATGGATGAGATCTTGTTAGGGAATCTTTGGTCCTTCACGACCGTTAAATCGAAGGAATGAATGAGGGCGTAATTTTCCTTAACCCCTTTTTCCTCTATCTTCGTGAACAACGAGGAAATCCAAATCGTAGAACCCAAGACTCCATGAGAACATCTGGACCGTTGGTTTGTCCATGTCCAAAGAGCAGTGGGAAAGGGCGCGACATCAGGACTGATCTGAACCGTCAGATCTTAGCTAGGAAACCCGACAATCGTTAGATCAATAGGGAGATAAATGAGGGATAAGCCCTCGTGAATAGGGATGAGAGGATCCGAGCCGTCCATCCAAGGAGGACAAGTGGAAGAGATCCAGGGATCTCACTACCTCGGAGGTTCGCGAGGTAAGAGCCCAAAGTTTGGATGCTCCAAGTCGCAAGTGGCGAAGTCACGAGAGGATCAGGACCATCCATCTGAGGAGGACAGGTGGCAGAGATCTAGGGATCTCGCTACCTCGGAGGTTCGTGAGGTAAGAGCCCAAAGTTTGGATGCTCCAAGTCGCGAGTGGCGAAGCCACGAGAGGATCAGGACCGTCCATCCAAGGAGGACAGGTGGAAGAGATCTAGGGATCTCGCTACCTCGGAGGTTCACGAGGTAAGAGCCCAAAGTTTGGATGCTCCAAGTCGCGAGTGGCGAAGCCACGAGAGGATCAGGACAGTCCATCCGAGGAGGACAGGTGGTAGAGATCTAGGGATNGAGGTAAGAGCCCAAAGTTTGGATGCTCCAAGTCGCGAGTGGCGAAGCCACGAGAGGATCAGGACCGTCCATCCGAGGAGGACAGGTGGTAGAGATCTAGGGATCTCGCTACCTCGGAGGTTCGCGAGGTAAGAGACCAAAGTTTGGATGCTACAAGTCACGAGTGGCGAAGCCATGAGAGGATCAAGACCGTCCATCCGAGGAGGACAGGTGGCAGAGATCCAGGGATCTCGCTACCTCGGAGATTCGCGAGGTAAGAGCCCAAAGTTTGGATGCTCCAAGTCGCGAGTGGCGAAGTCACGAGAGGATCAGGACCGTCCATCCGAGGAGGACAGGTGGCAGAGATCCAGGGATCTCGCTACCTCGGAGGTTCGCAAGGTAAGAGCCCAAAGTTTGGATGCTCCAAGTCGCGAGTTACGCTGTCACGAGAGGATCAGGACCGTCCATCCGAGTAGGACAGGTGGCAGAGATCCAGGGATCTCGCTACCTCGGAGGTTCGTGAGGTAAGAACCCAAAGGTTGGGCGATCCAAGTCGCGAGTAGTGAAGTGCCAAGAGCCAAGCACAAGAGAACACATGGCAACACTTCAAGGTGGGGCCCGCGTGATTGACAGGTGGACCTGCATCACCTAGAGAAGGGAGTCAATGCTCCGTTGACTCCTCGTGTCTTGGGGATTCGCGGGAGAAGGACATGAAAGCTCCACACTTGAACTTAGGAAGTCATGAATAGCGAGAGGAGCTAGAGTTTAGCCTAGCCGGCGGTCATACGTAGAGGATGCTAACAGAAGGAAACTATACACATTTTGTGACCTCGGGTATCGGTGATTTTTGAAGAGAATTTGAGGGTCTTTTACTCACAACTCGCGAGGTCGCGAGTTGTGAAAGGTGCCTGGGTTACCTGTGATCCTAACCCATGATCACAGGGAGGTGAACAGGGAAGAACTAGCCTGCACTAGACCCCTGTAGGACTTTGGGGGTTCTATTCCTTGAGGAAGAACGAAATTTTTTATTATTCAGGTAGTGGACATGTTACAAGAGGTGGGGCCATCTAGAGGTGTCATGGCCACAAGAGTCTAGCACCATGGTGAGTGCCGCGAATGGAGGTCAACTGAGGCAATCAAAAACTTGGTTGGTACTTGTTTTATACTTGATGTTGAGGTGGAACTATTGTAAGTATGTGGAACACTTATGATGGTGGTCATTCTGCAATTATCCTTGGGTCTGCATGAACTATAGTGTCTTGTGATCAGTGTGGATGATTGTATCCTTTCCCAAAATGTAATGTCTCCATTGGAGGCAGGCTTACACAATGGATTACATTTATTTTTCATACATAGGGTACTTACAGACAACATATGATAGTGTCTCACTATGATATGCCACAGGGTGGCCTTGTTGAGTGAGAACGATGCCCACAACATAGTCTGAAGCATCTGTCTTGATCTCAAAGGGATTTTGCAGGTCCGGTAATGAAAGTACTGGGGATGAGCACAAGCAATACTTCAAGTTATCGAAGGCTTGTTGTTGGGACAGGCCTCACACAAATTTTTCCTTACCTCCACCCTTGTTTACTTGGCTGAGGGCCCATGCAATATGAGAGAATCCCAACACGAACCTGTGATATAAATTGGCGAGGCCCAAGAAGCTCTGAAACTCAGTGAGTGTGGTTGGATAGTCACAGATGAATTGGATTTTGGCTGGATCCACATGCACACCATGTTGATCAACAATGTAGCCTAAATAATGGACCTTGTCGATGTCGAAGGAGCATTTTTCCAAGTTTGCATATAGTTTGTGATGTCTTAGGGTGTGAAAAACTTGTTGAATATGTTGCAAGTGTTCTGCCCAAGTCTTGTTGTAGATGAGGATGTCATACAGATACACCACTACAAAAGTATTCATGAAAGGTCGCAGGATATCTTCCATCATCCTCATAAAAGTTGTTGGAGCATTTGTCAAACCAAAGGGCATGGCCAACCATTCAAAAAGACCTTCTTTTGACTTGAAGGCGGTATTCCATACATTTGTCTGTTTTATTGGGACCTGGTGGTAGCTAGACTTCAAATCAATCTTACTGAAGTATTTGGCCCCTGTGAGCTGATCAAGGAGTTTGTTGATTTGGGGAATCAGGTACTAGTTCTGGACTGTGATTTATTCAAGGTATGGTAATCAATGTAGAGTCACCAGGTCTCGTCTTTCTTCTACACCAGTACGATTGGGCTCCCATAAGGCGATGAGTTGGGATGGATGTGCCCCTTGTAGAATAGTTCTTGGATATTCCTTTTGATCTCCTCATTTTCTAACAGAGAGCGATGGTAGACCAACCCATTGGGTAGTAGTGCGCTTGGGGTCAGATCGATGGGATGCTTGACTTGGTAGTGCAGAGGTACCCTGGTAGGAGAGGAGAAGATATCTGATTATTATTCCACGACCTTATCCACTGCTTCTGTTGTGTGGAGATATCGGTCACGGAGGCCATGGATGTGGCTATGATCTTTCACTTACTCTGAGAGTGAATCACGAAGAAGACAAATTTCTTGGTCTAAGAGATGACCTTCCTGCATTGTTTGGCAGAGATCAAGGAAATAACACTAGGAGGGACTGCCTCGAGTATCGTGTACAATTTCATGTTCAAATTAATAATAACACTACGAGGCCTAGACTCATATACAACATGAGGTTTCCATAAATAAGGTTGGCCCAAAAGAACATTAAAAACTTTGAGAGGAGAAACATCACACAATATGTCGTCTTTGAAGGGCTTGATTCCATACGACAGTCGACACTGTTGGCTGACGTGTAGATCGCTTCCTTGGTGGAGCCATCCAATGGTGTAGGGTTGCCAGTGCGGCATTGTCGGTAGGGCCAGCCACTTGATGGCCTCTATTGAGATGAGGTTCTTCTAGCTACCACTATCAACGAAGAAGTGCAACGGGGTTCCTTTTACCCACATATGTGAATGGAAAAGGTGCTCGCCTTCTTTTGGCTTGTCTGGTTCACCAGGCTAGAGATTGGTGGTAGCAACGATGGCAGTGGGTTCCACATCAATGACCTGTCTTCGCATTTCTAGTTTTGATTCAAAGTTAGAACCCGCATCTGATTCAGAGGATTTCACTTCGGCCACCAGCGACTGCTTTGAGTGGAAATCAACAATGTTATGCTAAGGGATCTTATGGAATTCACACCACTTCCCGTTATCCTTATTTGTCTTTTCAATGTCCTTCTTTGCTTGTGGCTTGGACTGGTTGTCCTGATATTGTCCATCTTTTCTCTGTCCTTTGTTCTATAAGTTGGGGCCTCCCTTTCCTGGTTTTTCCTGTGCGGGTTCCCAGGCCCAAATTGTCTCGTCTTTTGTTTGAGCTTCTTCTCGATTTTGATGGCATATCGATAGGCCACCCCCAGGGACAAGATTCCCAGAAATTCCATTTCATTATGGATGTATCTATGTAGAGCACCGATATACTTGAGCACCAGATGTCTCTCTGAATCTTTGATACCCATCTTGGTGCATAGGGTATGGAAGATATTTATGAAATTCGACACTTCTTGGTCTCTTTCTTGCCGCAGTGTGTTCCATTTGGTATACAAGTCATCATAACTTCCGCCAGGGTAGTATTGTTCCTTAATAGCATCCTTGAAGGATGCCCATGTGGCTACGACTGTAAATAATGAGGGTTCCTCTATTTCCTTTTGCTCACAGAAATTTCCCCACCAATCTTTGACATGGGGAACAACTTTGAGGAGCGCAAAAGTAATTTTTTTCTCTATTTGAAAATTTATGGACAGAAAAATACCCTTCTAGTCGATTCAACCACTTGTCTACAAAATCTGCGTCTATCTGGCCTTCAAATAGAGGAATATCGAAGTTGATTTTTACCTTGAAGGGGGCAGTGCCTCCACTCGAGGAAGATGCGTTGCCTGTTGGTAGCTGCTGAAGGATTTGTGTGAAACTATCCATCATCTCCTTCCTTTGTTGCATGAGGGCTTCCTCAAGCAAAATTTTGAAAGGATATCCTATCTTGTCATCTTTATTTTCTCCTGCCATGGGATGTCATTTGGGAGTGCGAGAGGTTTTTTCCTCAAGAGAACCAAGCTTGAGACCCAATTCTTTGTGCCCTAACCTCATTGGGGACATGCATTAAGATGAAAAGGAGTAGACCGCTCTGATACCAATGATCTGGATTTTATGAGAAGAAATAAATGAATACAGATTATTAAAATATGCTTAACACATAACAATAGAGATACAGTAAAACTGGTTTTCTATTCAATAAGGAAATAAGTTAAAACTATAAAATCCAGCAGAAAACAAGCTTTCTAGAATGGTGGCGGCTTATCTCTAAGAAGATATGTGACAGATGCGCTCATTTTCCAAAATATGATTACAATGAGGATTTGAAGGCATTTTTACAATAAACAAGAATGTCAAAAACTCTAGACATCCAAAAACCTAACCCTAGAAGATGAAGCGCCAAAAGTCATGTGGGCCCCGTTTGGGTAAGTTAGTACATCAAATTCCTAGGGTCGTAACTTTTGCATATCATCTATGTTTTAGGTGCACGGTATCCCGTTGGAATGGTCTATTCGAGGACTACACATTTCTCTAAAAAAATTGTTTAGGGCCTCAAAACGGCCCAACAAGTCAGGGACCCGAAAACTAGGAAAAAAACTGCCTAATTGGAAAACTGCCAAAATGAACTAGTTGGAATAGGTGGGAGGCCACTGACATCCATATGGATCATCATTCTATGTCGGGAACATATCATGACCATCATATTTCCTAACTACAAATGCATACTAATGCATAATAAAGAAACATACTAAGAAACACACTTTTACCTAATGACACATTAGACCAAGTAGATATTAACTAACTCCCAAGTGTCTAAATATCCTAACATCCCCCCTTAAGAAAAACTTGGGATAGTATTGAAGGATTTACAATAGTGACACAATAGGAGAAGGAAGGAGGCATTAGAGATTATCCCCCCTTAATGACAACTTCCTCAACTCCTAACATAGAGCGAAGTTTAGGAAACTTCACATATGTAAAAGACTTTGTGAAAATGTCTGCAACTTGATCTTCTGTAGGGAAAACGAGAACTTCAATAACTTGATCATGAATGAGTTTTCTGATGAACTGCATGTGTATCTCGATGTTTTTTTTGCGCTGATGTTGAACTAGGTCTTTGGTGAGCTTGATGGCACTCTGATTGTCGCACCAAAGGATGGTTGGATGCTACTTCTAGAATCCAAAATCTGAAAGGATATTTTGAAGCCACAAGGCTTCCTGAATTTCATTTACCATTTCTTGGTACTCTGCTTCTGCTAAAGAAAGTAAAATAGTCCATTGTTTCTTACAAGCCCAAGTGACAGGTCCTAAACCAATGCTGAAAACATAATTTGTAGTAGACTTCCAATCATCAGGGCCGAAAACCCATTCTGAATCATTGAAACCAACCAATAAAGGAGCCCCCCTTGAACTATAATGTATCCTGAACTGAACTATACCCTAAAAATATCAAAGTATCCTTTTAGATTCTTTCCAATGGCTTTCATGAGGTGTTTTCATATATCAGGAAACAATACCAACAACAAAGGAAATATCAGGATGGGTATGAGTCAAGTATAAGAGGATACCAACTAATTGACAGTACAAGGTGGCAACAATCTCTACTCCAGAATGGAAGGGAGAAGGGGTTGGTTTATAATCTCCCATGTGAAAGTGATGAAGAAGGTCAAAAGCATACTTAGACTGGGAAAGACAAATTCATTCATTGGTTTGCAAAACTTGGAGGCCAAGGAAATAGTGCAAAAAGTCTAAGTCTTCCATTTCAAATTTATTCTTAAGGATGGTTTTCACATGGTTTAAAAGTTTTGAGTCACTACCAGTAAGGAGAAGGTCATCAACATAAAGGACAAGGATTATGAGTTGTCTTCCTACTTTCTTGGTATAGAGATTAGGATCATAATGGAATCTAGAAAATCCGGTGTCAATAAGAAAGCTATCCATTTTGGCATACCAATCTTGGGGAGCTTTCTTAAGACCACAAAGAGATTTCTTAAGGCGACAAACAAGGCTAGAGTCATTCTAGACATAGTCGGGAGGTTGATCCATGTATATTTATTCTTTCAAATCCCCATTAAAGAAGGTGGATTAACATCCATTTGATGGACCTCCTATTTATGTGAGGCAACAAGGGAAAGAACAAGGCAGATGGAATTCATTTTGTCTACAAGGGAAAAAGTTTCATTATAGTCAATTCCTTCAACTTGGGAAAATACTTTGGCAACTAACTAAGCCTTCTATCTTTCAACACTTCCATCTGATGCATACTTAGTTTTCTAGACCCATTTACATATGGCAAGTTTTATTCCTTTTGTAAGAGGTACAAGATCCCAAGTATTGTTTTCCATTAAAGAACGATACACTTCATTCATTGTTGTATCCCAATATGGATGACCTAAATCTTCTGCAAATGTATCTAGATCATGAGTCTCAAAAACATGATCCAAAAGAGAAGGGGTTGGATGGAACTGAGAACGTGTCTAACACTGATTTGAAGGATCACCGACAAGATCACCGGTTGCTTCTTGTGTTGAACGGACCCATCTAGGAAGTGATGGTGCTTGTGTTGTTTTAGGTTCAATGTAATCATCTAGAGGAAGGTGAGAAAGTGGAGGTGGATTTTCATCCTCACTATCATCATCTGAAGAAGAAACTGGAATAGGAATAGAAGAAGGCATTGACGTCGAAGATGGCTTGCAGGCCGAAGAAGGAACAATCGTCAAATTAGGGTCGCAAGCCAAGATATTTTCATCAAATTTAACATCTCTTATAATAATAATTTCATTACAATGTGGTTGAAGAAGTATATAACTTTTGACATCTTCAGAATAACCAAAAAATACACACTTCTCACTTTTAGGTTGCAATGCTTTCCTTTTCTCATCGAGAATGTGAGCCCATGCTATACTGCCAAATACACGGAAGTGGCTTACATCTGGTTTAATTCTAGTCCAAGCTTCTTCTGGTGTTATATTTTTAAGAGCCTTTGTGGGAGTGTGATTTACTATGTAATTTGCACAGTTGATGTCTTCCTCCCAATACTTTAGACTTAATCCCTTAGATTGGATCATACAATTATCCATTTCTTTTAATGTGCAGTTCTTTCTCTCAGCAACACCATTTTATTGTGGTGTATATGGAATAGTGTGTTGCATTTGGATGCCTTTTGTAGTGTAGTAACTTGTAAAATTATTTTCACATATTCACCTCCATTATCTATTCTTAACCTTTGAATTTGATGTCCATATTTCTTTTCTACAAGGGTCTTTTAGGCCAAAAACTTCACTCTTAATTTTTAAGAAGTAAATCCAATTACATTTGGAAAAGTCATCAATGAAATTTAAGAAATAATTGCACCTAGAAAAAGAAGGAGAAGAAAGTGGACCATACAAATCATTGTGAACAAGTTTCAAAGGGCCCGAGGCATGTCAAGAGGCACGTTTGTCAAAATTGTCCCGATTATGTTTGCCGAGAACACAACCGACAAAAGCACCATCTCTGCATGAAACAAGAGGAAGGCCAATCACCATCTGTTTATTACATAGTTTCTACAATGAGAGATTGTGATCCAAGTGGATATCGATGGCCACCCACCTTTTCCAAATGGCTCAAAACAGTTTTCTGGCCATTTTGGCAATTTACTATTTTTAGCAGGTTTTAACTTTCGGGGCCATTTTGAGGGTCCAAATGAAGGTTTTTCGAGATCGAGGTTCTCAATGATAGCCAAAGACATGATTGATCCCCCAAAATGAATCTCCTCGATGATACCTTTCCAACGAGCTATCACACGCCAAAAACGGATATCGTATGCAAAAGTTACGACCCCGGGAAGTTGATGTACTCACTTACCCAAACGGGGCCCACATGACTTTTGGCGCTTCATCTCCTAGGGTTAGTTTTTTGGATGTCTAGGACTTTTGGCATTCTCGTTTATTGTAAAAATTCCTTCATAGCCTCATTGTAATCATCTTCTTGCGAATATGAGTAGCCGTCACATCTCTTCTCAGAGATAAGCTACCACCATTCTAGCGAGTCTTTCACTCTGTATTTTTACAGTCTCTGTACATTTCTCTGATTAATAGAAATCGTGTATTACTGTATATCTGTGTTTATGGTTGCATCTCTAATACATTTCTGTTATATTATTGAATATCTGCAATATCTCTGTTCATTTCTTTACTATATCTCCGCTCTCATTTCATGGCGAAAATAATCCGGATCAGATTGTTTAGATGACCAAGCCTCTTATGCTTGAGTTTTCTCAAGTCATCGCTATGAGAAACAAAAACTGATGGAAAAGATGATGACCCAAAGTTGTCAAACTTGTACAACCTGGTCTTGTTTTACTCACAGTAATAACATAGGAAAATTTGTTACTGGAAGAACTTCTGATATATTATGATCACAGTATATGTAGTACTAAATTGAAATTATTCACTCTTCAAGAAGTACAGAAAGAAATTCAGAGAAATGGAAACACAGAGGAAACATATAACTCAAATTGAATGAAACTTAGAATCTCTGTTTTCACTTGTATTGATATTCAAAAAAGTTTGTATCTTTTACATTCAGCAAGAAGGATCCACGAATAGATCTAAAATCTATCTATTTATATAAAAATTGTCACAACTAAAAACCGTTGGACTTCCCACAATATCTGCCTAAAAATAGAATAGAATTCGAATGAAATAACAACATGCAAATATTGTTGAGTTTTGTTGGCGCTTCATTTGTCTCTTCATTTTCTCGTAGATGCACTCGTTTTCCTTTGTCTTTTGAACTAGGTACACATGTCCATTAAGGCCACCATAATCATTGGCTTACTGTCTTTTCCATTTGATTATGTTGCCATATTTCCCTTCGAATGCATTCACTAGGATAAAGCATTGTAGTTGAAGATATGGAGGTGGTAATTGGACAGGTAGCTCAGCGTTGGCTCGTTATGGGATGGATAACGATTATGGGAAGAGTAATTGTTCACGAATAGGATGATGTGGGGACACGTTTCCAATAAGGAGGTAGGATGAATAGATGCGAGAATGTAGGTGGTAGGGTAGATGGTATTGGGAGCATGGAGGGTGTGACAGGCTAGAGGGTTAAAGGTAGAGTGGGTGGAGTACTCGCAGAGAAAGTGGACATTGTGTATGTTATTTCATTTTCTCCCAGCTACACTCACTTTTCTTTGTTCATTGAATTGGGTGCACATGTCCATCAATGCTACCACGAATCTCGAAGGCTCAATATTCTCATTCAATTCAAAGGCGAACATTTTCTTTTGTACATGTGCCAGTTTCTCCTGGATCTTGTTTACGTCTTGGATTGTGATATGATACTGTAAACTTGTCTTCACTAACAACTCATTGATTTTAAGTAAATCGATCTGGTTCATTTGTTGGATGGCCGACTGAATATTTTCCTTGTTCTTCCTGGAGTTATGTTGGTTCATTTCTATTTCAATTTTTCCCAATGACTCAGAGATATTATTTCCTTCAAATTCAATCAGTTTTTTATTTACGGAAGACAATGCCTGAAGACAAGATTCTTTTGCATATTTGTCAAGTTTCTTTCCTTCTTCCAGATTTGTTTCCCAGGCTTTCAGAGCCATCTCGCCTTTTACTTGTTAAGAATGTGAGAAAGGGGTAAGAACAAAGATATTATCCTTCTGATTCCATATGATAACTTCCTGAAACTTAGACCTGGCTATACAAGCCTCCTTTTCCTTGACATAAATACTTTTCAGAGAAAGGTTTATTGCCTGATGGAATTTCTGAATAGCGTCTACTTTTTGATAGAGCTCTTGTTGGGCAACTTCCAACTTCTCATTGATCTCTAATGCTTGTGTTTTGAAGGAAACAATATCTATTGTTGTGATCTCTGTTAGGGCCAATTTGGCTTGCAGTTGTTGTTGGCTCTTGACCAAGTTTTAAGGATTCTTGGTCATGTTTGAGATAATTTTGGGACTTCGACAGGCTTTAGAAGGCAGAGCGCAAGACGAAGTGGAGATCACGGGATATCGACCATTTTTAGGGCCCTTTTTGGGATTTGGGATTATGTAAAGGGTATGGGAATGTCGGCCCATGGGTTCACCCATGCTTAGGCCTATTTTGTATGTATAAACAGATGCTAAGGTGATGTAGTGAACACGATGAATAGTTGAGTGCTAGAGTTGGATCTGTGTGATCAAGATTTGTAAGTGCTTTGTGCATACTATGTGAGACTTGTAGAGCTAAGTGAAATTCATTGCAAGAGGCCATGGAAGGATGTGTTCTTAGATATACTTGGGGAAGGACGATCTAGCGAGCTCTGCAGATCTCTTGTCCTCTGCGGAGTAGGGTTTTTGAGGCTTTGTGCATGTAACCTATTGAAGAAGCTAATAAATAAGACAAAGAGTTGGTGGACGTAGCCCTAGGGTGGGGGTGAACCACGTACATGTTGTGTTTCTCTACTTTGTGCAATGTGTTGATGTGCTTATATGATAATGTGCTTAGTGCTTAATAATATGGATGGATGTTAGATCTGACTTATATACATGTGCTTAGTTCTTGAATATGCTAGATCTGATCTGTTCTGCCATGCTAAATGTTGTAGATGCTAGATCTAGTTGAATAATGCGATGCTCTGTAATTAGGGTTTAACTGCACTGTAACTAAGAACTGAATATCGATGAATGTTAACTGCTGAGTGCCTTGATTAGAATCATAGATATGTGTCCTAGATAAGGTTGCAAACATTGGAGTCCTGCAACCACCCCTGCCTCTACCTCGGGTGAGACTTCATCTGCTTCGCAGGTGTTGCCAAAAGGGCTAGTAGTTAGGGTTTTGTTGGTGCATTGTTGTAGTGTTAAACCCTGGGTCTGCCCCTGCACCAACAAATGGTTTCGTTGTCAGGACTGAAACTGTGATTGTTAGGAACTGAGGAAAAAGAAGCTTTGTGCAAAGACCTGACCTGAAATTGTGAAAGCTCTGTTGTAGGCATAGGGGCAGACCTAGGGTTCATCTCCAAGAGCACACCAACAAGCCCTAACTACTGGCCCTTTCAGAAACACCTGCGAAGCATATGCAGTCTCACCCGAAGTAGTTATGAGGGGGTTGCGAGACAGAGATGTCTACAACCAAAGGGAAGATCAAGTGGATTTAACACAAGAACAACACAACATCCATATATCACTTATCAGCTTGGATCTATTCTGCACATCTACTTATTAGATCTAAAACAGTAATACAATCACGGTATATCAATGATAGAGATAAAATACCAATCACACACAACACAAGGTGTACGTGGTTCACCCTCTCTAGGGCTACATCCACTGAACTGTGCTTTATAATATATTAATATGAAGCATACAGTTCTTGTCTGTGCTCTTAGGTAGTAGATCTCTTCTCTTCTCCTCTCTTTCTCTCCCCTCTCTGCACACCCAACTGCAGGGTTGATCTTTGCACCCAGATGAATATATTACAATACCAGAAGGCTCTCACACTTAGCACTTCCCTTTCACACAACTATAATCTCTCACAACAATACCACTAAATCGACAACAATATCGTACCAACTCGACCCAGGTCCTTTAGACCTTTATTTATACATTACAATATCTCATCGACAGCCTTGGGCTGAAACTTAGGTGTCCAAAACCCTAGATACCAAAACCCTAGGTGTCTAAAACCCTAGGTCAAATTGACCCATATTTTCAGGGCTTTGCCAGCCTGTCTTTCCTTCCTTCTCGTGCGGTGCTCCAAAGCATCCAACAGTGTCTTTTCTTTCTTGCTGAGTTTTCCACGATCCTTCTTTCTTGCTTATCTATCATTTCCTATCTCCTCATTCAATGACTTTCTTTTCCTTACTTCGCATCATCTTTCCTGATCTTCTGCTCACTTCAACCCAGTAACAATCACCGTGTCTTCCGCGAAGTTCACATTGTCCCTTTTCTTCCTTGATCTTCTCTTGCTTCCATAACCAAGGGCCAATAGGCCCCCAAAAATCACTTGTGACTCATCCCAAGGCACTTCAGATCTAAGCTTCTTGTTTTACTTCGACTCCAGACTACGCAGTGCAACATCTTCTCTCTATTCGATGCCTCCTCTTTTTCCCTTGTGCAGACTGTATTTTCTATGTCTGGTACCTTTCAAATGCACTTGGTATCTAGACCCTTTTCTTCCTGCTTTTACTGAGAGCTGCAAAGTAGCTAGTTGTCATAATACAACTTCAGCTGACTCCCATTCACCAAACCTTCCTTCCATTCTTCATTCATCGTTTTCAGTTGCGCAACTCCTCCCTCTGTAACATAAGCGATCTCGTATGGCTCTAGCCAATGTGTTCTAAACTTCCTAGGATGTTTGATGAACTTACTGTCATATATTAGGACTAGATTACCTTGTTTAAATGCCTTCTTCTTGATGTGCCTGTCATGGTAGGCCTTCTCTCTTTCCTTCTGTACCTGTTGATAGAATCCTACAATGAATCTATCTTCCTCTAGTTCAACCAGCTGTGCAAGACTCTCTTGAATAGCGCCAGGGTCATCCATATCTGTAAAGGAAACAATTCTTAGGCTTGGTACCAAATATTCCATTGGAACAACAGCTTCAAGACCATATACCAACTTGAAGGGGGTCTGCATTTTTAGTTTCTTGCAAGTGGTTCTATAGGACCATAATACTGATGGTACTCTCAAATCCCAATCATCCATGTTCACACTGTAAATCTTGGTTAATGATGTTTCCAAAATCTTGTTGAATGCTTCAACTGTCCCATTCACTTGTGGATGGTACGGGGTGATCTTTTGATGGTGGACTGCAAATTCTTCAGTTAGGGCTTCAACTATCTTATTAATGAAATGTGTTCTTTGATCACTCATAAGGATCTTTAGTCATCCAAACCTGGTTATGATGTCATCAAATATGAAGCATGCAACTATAGTTGCACTACAGTCCTTAATTGTTCTTGCTTCGGCCCATCTCGTCAAGTACTCTGTAGCTGTAATTATATATCTTTCTCTTGTGTGCTTTCTCGGTGGGTTTATAGGTCCAACAAAGTCAATGATCCATTTCTCAAATGATTATAGGGTCATTTGTGGTGCCAATGAAATTTCATCTCTTATGGATGGTTTCCCAACTCTTTGGAATACATTGCAGGATCTGGAATAGTCTTTAGCATCTCTCTGTAAGGTAGGCCACCAAAGGCCAGCTCTAAGAACCTTTTGTGCAGTTGTTTTTCCTGCATAATGACCTCCTACAATTCCTTCATGAGGTTATGCAAGGATCAGTGGTCGTTCTGCCTCCATAACACACCTTCTCAATATCTCATCAGGTCCCATCTTGTATAGATGCCCGACTATAAGTGAGAAATCTGCAGTGCGTACTACTAGTTGTTTCTTCTGAGGAATTGTGTACTCACTAGGTGCCATTCCTATTGATAGGAACTAGAATATCTCTGCAAAGTGGTCATCAATATTTCTAATGTCCAATAGCTGTGCATCCAGTAGTGTATCCTCCAAACCGGTCGACTATTCTCCATGTTCCAACCTCGACAAGTGGTCAGGACCTTTGTTCGTTCTTCCTGGATTTACTATGATCTTAAAATCATATTCTTGAAATAACAACAGCCATCTGCATATCCTTCCCCCCAACAATAGCTTGTTGACTAGTTATTTTAGCATGGAGTGATCAGTAAACATTTTAAAGTGCCCTCCCAGCAAGTAGTGGCAAAATTTCTACAATGCATACACCATGGCCAATCCTTCTCACTCAGTGGTGGTGTAGTTGATCTCAGCAGTTGATAGCTTCCTGCTAGCAAAGGATAACAGGTGGTCAATATATCCTTCTCCTGGCTATGCTAACACAACTCCTAAAGCAATGGAATATGCATCGACATGCACATGAAACTCCTTGGTCCAATCTGGGAAAACCAGAATGGGTGCAATAACCATTTTCTGTTTCAGTGTGTCGAAGCTGTGCTGGCATTCTTCTGTCCAACTAAACTGAAAATCTTTCTTCAACAAATTCTACATGGGCATTGTAATCTGAGCATATCCCTTGATCACCTTCTTGTAGTAGCCTGTGTGTCCCAACGCAGTGCACAACTGTTTAACTAAAGTAGGAGGGGGTAGATCAACTATAATGGCAATCTTGGATGGATCTACCTGCAATCCTTGCTTGCATACAATATGACCTAACAATACTCCAAATGGTGAAAAGAAAATACATTTCTTTAGGTTCAAAGCAATTTGACACTGCCTGCATTTATCCAACATTAGCCTTAGACATTCAATATGATTTTTCAATAAACTAAAAACAGTCCAATCATCAAAATATGCTTCTAGAAATTTATGCAGAAATTCCTTGAATGCTTTGACCACCACTCTGGAAAAGATGGTTGGGGAATTCTTCAATCCAAATGGAATCACTGTATATTGGTAGGATCCCCACTCTGTTTCAAATGTGGTCTTATGGCAATCTTCCTTGGCAATTCGGATCTGATGGTATCTTGAAAATCCATCTGTAAAAGAATATACTTCCTAGCCTCCCACATTATCTAACACTTCGTCAGTGAATGGTTAGGGAAGGGGTCATGCAAACAAGCATCATTCAGATTCCTGAGATCTATGGATATCCTGATTTCTCCTGTTTTCTTGTCTTGTACCACCATAGGGATAATCCACTCTGACTCTTCGACAGGTTCTATAATTCCTACTTCCAACATTTTGTCAAGCTCAATATTCACTTTTTCCATATATTTAGGGTTCAGTTTGTAAGGTATCTGTTTAACTGGTCTTCCATCTAGATTTAAATGAATCCTCATATCTCCCATAGGTCCTTTAATGCCCTTCATATCAGTGAACTTGGTTGGAAACAAGTCTTGATATTCATGTAGTAATTCTGTAATTTTGTCAATGGTGGCAGCATCCCAGTAATCTCCAACATTTGAAAAATTTGGTGTCTGCTCTGTTCCAATATTGACTTTCTTAATATTAATTGGTTGTCCAATAAACGGTAGCTCCACTCCTGGTCCTTCCACATCTCTCTGGCCTTCTATTTCTGCGATGTTCACCTTCCTCGGATCATCGTCTTCATCGACATTGATGTTGTAACAACCTTGCAGTTTTTGGAGAGGTGCAATCCATTCATCCTCTTCCTGTTCTAAGGGAAGGCTAGATACCTCTTCGAATACTTTTTGTCTCACAATCTATAATGATTGATATACTGAAGGATATTGACTTTCAAATAAGAAGGTAGTTACAAAATCCCAAGTCATACCTTTCCAATCTGTAGTGATGAGGCGCAGTTCTGCTTGGAGGTACCAGTTGATAGGTGTCGTGTCCAGCATGTTGATGAATTTGTGTACCCACTTCTCTTGAGGGATGTTTCTCTAGGCTTCCTCACAGCTCTGCACATGGTCCTTTGGGTAGCTTCGATCTGTGTAGCGAACTTTGCAGCCTTCTACTTGTGCTGAAAACCTCGTTGTCATCAGGGTATGACACTGTATCCAATCTGTAATGTTACTTTTGTGTGCCCCCCACCATCTTGCTAGTGTGGCTTTCAAGGCCTCATCCATTGCCAATAATCTATGTTGTATTTGTGCACTTTCTTCAAAGTCTGACAAGAAGGTTTCTAAAGGGTTCAGACCATCAAATGTGGGTAAGTTACTTACTGTTGTGTCGATCTAGTGAACTTATCTAGTTAATCTAGCACATCTTCTTGTAGATACTTCATACATCTTATTCTGCCAATTCTCTAGTGCTTCTTTTGAGTCTGATGAACATGAGCTCTCACTTCACCAGCTTAGGTTCCCATCAGCTATAGGATTAATGTAATCATGTTGTTTGGTTGTTAGATTATATATATTTTCTAGTGAATATGCATGGTCTTCTTCTCTGATAGGTTCTATGTATCACTGACCTTCATCTGGATCTAAAGGTGCAATGACCCTAAGGCCATCTCTTTCAAAATTCATATGTCTTTTCTTTAAATACACCATAAAAGAATTATAGAAAACCCAATCAATTCCTAATAGCGTGGGGTAAGGACAACTATCATAAACTATTTCAATTACCTCAAAATCTGCAAATGTTATTACTCCATCAATGTCCACAGGGACATGTTCTAATCTGCCAAAAGGGCTTACAACTTTTTGATTGGCCATCCTAAGCCTAATAGGGGAATATATCAACTTCGGTTTTCCCATCAGCACCCAAATTTTCTTCGTCATGACATTGACCTCCAACCCTAAGTCAAGGACTACATAGTCTATCTCATACTCTTCTATTTGAGCATTCAAATGTAATTCCTTATTTGTCCTTCTCTTCTTACCAATTTGGTGTACTTCCCTATTCAGTAAGGGGTCTACCTTTCCTAGCTCATATTGTCTGATTAAATTTTGTAATTCTTATACAACACTTTCATCTTGAACCAACTTAATACAAGTATATAAAAATTCCATGAGATTGCTTACCTCTTTTTCTTCTTTTAGTGAAGCAGACTGATCGAATTCTAGAGGCATTCCATATTCTCTCACTTCTGGTCTTATCTTTGATGCAGAGCCTTGGTCTCCTATGAATGATTTTCTGGCTTCCTCAAATATTTGTCTTTCTTTCTTTGCATCGAATATTTGTGTCTTCTCTGTAGCTTTCCTGATTTCTGAGTCTTCTGTAATCTTTCCTTGGGTCAGTCTATCTTCTCCTGTAACAACACCTCCTCTAGTTATAACAATGACTCTAGGGTTTTCTCTGTGAGGCTCAGCATATACCAGTTTCACTTGCGGGTTCTGCTGAGGTTCTCGTCTTTCTTGAATCTTAGCTAGCAGCACAGGACAATATTCTATAACATGTTCAAACGAGCTACAGTATCTGCAAGTGGTATAAGGGTTCTGACAATCCCTTGCAAGGTGTCCTGGATGTGCGTAGTTATAAAAAATGATCTGTCCTCGACCTCGACCCATTCCTCCTCCTCGTCCTCTTCCTATGAATCCACCATGAGGATTGAAATTTCCTCTCCCAGGAGAGTTGAATTTGCGTTGTGTTTCCTTCTTGTTGTACTTCGCCTTGAATCTTATATATGTCTCTTTACCTTTCATGCATGAGATCGCAAGCCCTACAATCTCTATCATCATGTCCTACAGACTTACATAATGTACAGTACAAATTTGTAGGTGTCTTAACATACTTTTGCATGTAGTAGCACTCACTAGGGCAATGTTTGTTTCTGCATACCTTGTACCAAGGTAAGGGGACTTGCTTCAAAGAGATCGAAGCTCTGGAAGATAAGTATTCATTGAATAGGGGACAATGTTCCTTGTCATGGCCTTCTGATCGACATCTGATACACCAAATGTATTCTCTTTTATCTTTTCCCTTGTCTTTATTCATATCTTCAACCTACAGAGACAAACTAGCTAGCTGACTCAAGATTTGACTCATGCCTGAGCTGGATTCTCCCATAGGGGTTGATTCTAGCTTCATGGCGATCTCCAACGCCTCAAACTACAAAGAAATCTTCTGTTGCATCAGAGGAACTCTGACGTGTGGTAAGAGGGTAGCAATGAACCATTCTTTGTTCTGTTCATTTGGGATCTGAAAAGTCAATCGACCGATTAAGGTTTTGAATCTCTGATCGAACTCCCAAATAGGTTTGTCCACCTTCTGCTTGATCTCTTTCATCTCTGTAATACATTGTGACTCTAACTTAGGTTTATTGAACTCTGCAATCAACGCATTCTTAATCTGATTCAGTGGCTTAGGATTTGCAAGTCCTTGAACAAGCTTCAAGTACCAGTTGAGTGCGTAGTCCCTTAGAGTGGTACTGAACTGGGTTCTTTTGACAGCTTCCTTAGTGACATTTTTAATATTCCATACGGCTTCACATAGGAACTAGTGCTGGTCAGGATCTTAAGATCCATCTCCCTTAAATATAGGAAGCCTCATCTCATTTGCCATAGATATTGCTAGGGTTCCTGACTGAATATGTGGTGGACTATTATTGACAGTGCTTTGGACGCTCTGGTGACTAGGATTACTCTGGTTGTTTAATACTACTGAATCAACAGGAGGGGTAACATTACTTACTTCAATGGTCTGCGTAGTTTCTGAGGTTTCAGGTTCTCTTCGGTGAAGCTCTTTGGCTTCTCCTTCCTCTTCCCTAGAGGGTTTTGAATGTTCTTCATCTGTTAGTTCTGCCTCTTCTCCACTATAGAAATCCTCCTCCCCGTAGTTCTTCTTAAACAAGTTTGCAAGGTGAACTTCTCGGAACACTCTCCTACTGTGCGTATGTACAACTTTTGTGTCGTTGTTGTTGTCTGAATTCTTGAACATTAGCCTTTCTCGATCCGACCAATCTATTGTATCTTCAAGATGTTCTTCTCATGAAATCCGACCAATCTATTGTATCTTCAAGATGTTCTTCTCATGAAATAGCATCTTGATTCTCAGCTTCAGAAAATGAAAAAATTTCCCTCTGGGTCCCTTAAAGAAATATTTCTCAGCTTGGTTGTATGATTCTACTCTATCAACAACGAACTCTGTGATGTACCCTCCAATGGTACTATCAAACCAATGATCTACTTCTCGTGATATGACTCTATCAACTCTTTTGACCTTCTTGATCAGCTCCGACGTCCAAACCACAGGAGGTCTAGATCGGATCTCAAACTAGGTATTTGCTAATCTAGCTAGCCACTCACATAGCTCTTAATGGATTCCTTCAAAGAAAATTTAGTGTATATTAGTAAAGATATATTTCTCCAGCCAATATTCTGAGCTAATATCTGGGTTCTTGTTCTGGGCTTCAACGAAGTCCTTTTCTTGATCTTCTATCCACTTTTGAATCTCTATATTTGATGGAAACCACCTTGACATTCCCTCAGGAAGATTCCTGTATCGGCAACAGAACCATTTGTTGGCACAAGGGCAGACCCAGGGTTTAGCTCCAAGAGTGCACCAACAAGCCCTAACTATTGGCCCTTTCGGAAACACCTGCGAAGCATATTTAGTCTCATCTAAAGCAGTTATGAGGGGGTTGCAGGACAAAGATGTCTACAACCAAAGGGAAGATCAAGTGGATTTAACACAAGAACAACACAACATCCATATATCACTTATCACCTTACATATATTCTGCACATCTACTTATCAGATATAAAATAGTAATACAATCACAGTATATCAATGACAGAGATAAAGTACCAGTCACACACAACACGAGATGTACGTGGTTCACCCTCTCTCTAGGGCTACGTCCACATAACCGTTCCTTATAAATATTAAGATGAAGCATATAGTTCTTGTCTGCGCTCTTAGCTAGAAGATCTCTTCTCTTCTTCCCTCTTTCTCTCGCCTCCCTGCGTGACTAGCTGTAGGGTTGATCTTCACACCCATTTGAAGATCTTACAATACCAGAAGGCTCTCACACTTAGCAATTCTTTCTCACACAATAGTAATATCTCACAACAATACCACTAAATCGACATCAATATCGTACCAACCTGACCCAGGTCCTTTAGAAATTTATTTATACATTACAATAGCTCACCGACAGACTTAGGCCAAAACCTAGGTATCCAAAACCCTAGATACCAAAACCCTAGGTGTCTAAAACCCTAGGTTAACTTGACCCATATTTTCAAGGCTTCGCCAGCCTGTCTTTCCTTCCTTCTCGTGCGGTGCTCCAAAGCATCCAACGATGGTTTTTCTTTCTTGTTGAGTTGTCCACGATCCTTCTTTCTTTCTTATCTGTCATTCCCAATCTCCTCATTCAATGACTTGCTTTTCCTTACTTCGCATCGTCTTTCCTGATATTCTTCTCACTTCGACCTAGTAACAATTACTGTGTCTTCTGCGAAGTTTGCATTCTCCCTTTTCTTCCTTGATCTTCTCTTGCTTCCATAACCAAGGGCCAACATCTGTGCATAGATCTGTCGCTCTAGTGTGCAATATTCTACTTGATATGTGAAGATCTGTGCTAAAGAAAGAATTTTGATATGAAGAAAAGAGGTAAGACTTGAATGCTTTGTGGTCTAATAAAGGTAAGAATAGTGAAAATTTTTAAGATTTGGAAGCTTTGTGCTCTGCTGAAGATAATATTAGTGGAAATTTTTGTTTCTAAAGTATGGATCTAGGTATGTTTGACAAGATTTATCCTAGCTTGAAAACTAGGGCACTGATAGAAGAAAAAAGATTTGATATGAGTAGATCTGATAAGAATAGTGAAAGATATGTTATACCTATTCATAGAGAGAATGTTTGGACTAACAAATGGATGTCAGATCCTAGAAATGTTTTTTTGCAGGTTAGCTAGCATGATCCTAGTGCACAGTAGAAGAAAGGTTGGAGATCATTTAAGAGAAAGAGTGGATTAAACCTTTGTTACAGTTGCAGAAGACTGAGACATCTGGCTAAGGAATTCCCTGGTAGAAGACCTAGTTGCCTCTGTTGCAAAGCTATGGACCATGAAGTATTGGATTGCCCTAGAATGATTGCTAAAGTTTAAAGGATGAATATGAGACAAGAAGACCATGAGAAAGATCTAGCAACTGATATTATGATAGAACCCCAGAAAGAATAAGAAAAAAGTATTGATACAGATGAAAGAAACCCTGAATGACCACATACATATTAGCTTATCAGAGATCTTCAAAGAAAAAGAATGCATTGAAGTAAGAATAGGAGACTTTGACATTGACTGTGTTCTAGATGAGGAAACACAGGTGAATATCATGACCGAAATAACTTGGGAAATTCTAGGAAAGCCTGCTATGATTCCTTCATTGGGAGGAATAGGATTATTCAGAGGAAAGTTGATAACCCTATGTGGAAGACTTACCGGGATATATATGAGTGCTATGTTATTAAATTTATTGAGAACACCATTCCATTTGCTATGTTATTAGGAAAACTGTGGATTGAAAAAGATCGGGCCAAAAGGAAAGAAGAAGAAGTCTTGGAACAAAAGAAGCAAGAGTTGAAATATTTCATGACTAGGAGGATTGCACACTTGATTGAAGAACAGGAGAACCAAGCGAAGCTATTTCAAACTAGAGATTTGGATGTCGAAGTTGGAAGAACATTAGAAGACCCACAAAAGACTAAAGTACCTATTCAAGGTATATTTGAAGTATTACCCTTGATTTTTAGGAAGGAACCTCAACAACACGAAGTTACTCTGTCGAAAGAAGATAAGAATTAGAATGGAAAAAGGAATTCTGAGATGAATCTCATTGGAAAGAAGGCTAGAAAACTAAGTAAGAAGAGAGCTAAGATTCAAAAGTTACAGAAGGTTCCCAAGGGAAATTTGCAAAAGGAAAATTTTCAAAATTGGGGCTTCGCCGGAATATCATAACAATGTCACATGGCACTTTGCCATGGTGAAGAAATATAGCCATTGGAATAGTATAATCGTTTGACCGACGACCCAGACGGGTAGAAAGTAATTTATGGTTAGAAATTTCGCCATTATACCATTGGGACTGTGCCACAATGGACATAACTGATTTAATGAAGGTTTATTTCCTGTTGCAAGAGATTCGTTGCGAGTTATCTATTTATCCCATCGTGCCACCCAACGAGAACACTTTTTCCAATCGTGACTATTAGAGCTCGTAGCATAGTTTATTTCACATAGTGACCACCGCATTAGTTCCATCTATCCCATTACATTGAACAATTACTCTTCGAACCCGAGGCATTCAACCATGAGCGTGCATGTCGGATGAGCTTAGCGCTGCAAAGAAAATTGTCAAATAAGTTCTTATTAACCTAATGACTGAAAGAGTAATGTTTGAAAGAGAGATGCCTGCAAGTATTCAAGCGTCATCGAAGAGAGGACTGCAAGCCTCTCCATCAACTGCTTGCGGAGCCAGATCATCCCGACCATCAGCAGAAAAGAGAACCAAACACAGAGACGACCTGAAAAATGCGAAGCTGATCTCGTCCATATTGTCGGATTACATCCCACCTCTGGTCGGGGGAGTGATTCTAGATAGTGTTCCAATAGAATTTGAGTACACCATGGTTACTGCGTACCTCCCGAAGGGGATACATGCAGTTCAATCACAGAAGGATAAGATCGCAGTGTTGAAGTTTAGTGACTTCAACCTCGGAGATCGAAAAAACTTTAGTATGCTTGCCCCATATAAATACCTGACCAAGACGAAGGGGAAGAACTCAAAGATAATCCATTGACCATGGATGATGAACCTTGTGTAGTCCACTTTGTTAAATGTCATGAAAATCCCACACATTGGAAGGCACCAAGAAGTCAATGCCCATGTCAAGTTATTACTTTCATGTTACCATGGTGACTACTTATGGCTAGACTTCTGTATCATAGTCAAACCGACGTTGATACATAGGATCACAAGCTTGAGTATGCAAGGACCCGATCCACAGAGGTTCTATCCAGGAAAAGCCACAGATCATGCACTAGAACATAAAATCAAGGATACATATGGCGATGTCGAAAAGGGAATGCGAGGCTACAAGGTAGCCTCCATCCAGAATGGTGCAGTGTGCCTCGCCTATAAGTTAATAGCAGGAAAGTTAGTAAGGAAGAACAGACCTACGTAGGTCACAAGCTTTGTTGTTGACCTCGCAGGAAAGTGCGTAGAAGGTTTATAGATGAACTGGGCGAAGTACTTGGTGAATCAGTTGGAGCTAGACTGTCGCAAAGCATAGGATCAGGACTACAAGTTCCACTTCATCTGGCTCCTGATCCTTATCACCTTTGTTACCTGGGAGATGCCAAAAGGTCCGACCTTCCCAGATATTGAACCGTTTGAGTCGCTTGCTACGAAGTTCACTACCCTTTAGTACTCGAGTGATATGAACAAACAATAGAAGTCGAACGTTGTTTTTCATACCTACTACCTTCAGCTAAAGAGAGCCATAGAAGAAAAACCTTGCATGACTCTGAACACCTTACAGAGATTCCGACCTCTGATGAAGTTTTGTGCAAATCAACACTTCATCTACCTTACAGCGTGAGCTGATGAACATAAGGAGTAGTTGCAATCATATTACAAGCTCACGGAAGAGGATCTTGAGGAGATCACTAAGGACTGGTTAGCAGACCTCCTTATTCCAGTGGACCCTGCAGAGATGTCTGACCCTAACAACCCAGAAACCATGCATGATACACCCAGACCCAACAAAATGAAGAAGATCGAAGAGGTCCAAGACCTAAGCAATGCCTCGGGAAAGACTACTTCAATATCACCTGACCGAGGGGGTGAGGAGGAAGAAATAAATGGCACAGGAGCTGAACAGAAGCAAATCTAAGTAACACTGCCGAGAGATGAGACCGATCCCCTGAAGAAGAGGAAGGTTTCTCCCCCGAAACCCTCTTCCCTAAATAAATCGAGAGCCACCATGACCAAGATGAAGACTGTTCTTACTACTGATGACTTTGACTTCATCATAGCATCCCTCAATGACGCTTTGCTAGAAATCGTGGAGAAACAAGAAGCTAAGTAGGAGGAAATCTATGACATAATTAAGGTCGAGTTCTGAGGGGTACAAAAGATCCTTCAGTCTAGCGGCGCAGTTTCCACTATGTCCCTTTCATCAGGAGAACCAGAGTTAGGGGATTAGCCAGCCCAACTCTGCCGATTAGTTGATGCGATCGAAGCTCATCTTCGTCGCGCACAAGAAGAAGTAGAACAAGCTACCCATACCTTGAATAAAGTACAAGGCGATATTGTAGAACAACGCAAAATTGCAGAACATGAGAAGCTTGCTCTCCAGGCCAAGTTTGAAGCACAAAAAGCACAGATGCAACAAGACAAAGAACAGTTGTTCACAGAGCAGCTTGAAGTAAAAGAAGTAGTAAACAGAGCCCTCTGCCCTGTAGCAGGCTTAGAGCTATAGGCTGAAGATCGAGTCACTCATCAAGTAGAACAACTTGCAGAAGTTGTCCAACAACTACAACAACGAATAAAATATTTAGAGCTCCACGCTGTACTTGACACCCTGCAGGATGTAAGGGACCAAAGGGAAGCAACTGCTCGAAGCGCAGTTGAAAGAATAAAATTCCTTTCCCTGGAATGCAAGAAACTGAGTGATCACAGTGCCCAAATGTATGAACAACTCACTGAGGACCCAAAATTAAAGGCAATGGAGTCACAGCTCTAGGAATCGAAGTATCAAGCAGAGACAATACATGTGTAGTTGAAGCCCTTGTTAGTTTTGGAAAGAATGAAGCAATCCCAAGAGCAGCACACTGCCCAGCAGTAGGTCCATACTATTTAGAGCAGAGTTATGGAAGTAAATCAGAGTCTCCAACCTGTATAAGACGAGGCTTACCAACTGCTCACAAAAATCGAAGGCCGAGGAGCGGAACTGGAGCAAGTTTTCACTGCCGCTGAACAATGCCTCGAAGGACCTGTCAACAAAGCATTTATACAAGAGTTCACTGAAAAGGAGGTTGTAGCACAACAAAAAATCGAAGCAGCTCGAGCCAAGCTCGAGGATTTTGAAGCAGAACTAGTCAGATCAAAGTGACTCAAGACGAGTCACAGGTGAGTGTTGGGGGCTTGTTGGCCCTTGACCAAGTTTTGAGGATTCTTGGTCATTTTGGACCTAATTTTGGGACTTTGATAGGCTGTCGAAGGTGGAGCACAAGATGAATCGGAGATCGCAGGATCTCGGCCCCTTTTAGGGCCCCTTTTGGGATTTGGGATAATGTAACATGTATGGGAATGTCGACCAATGTGTTCACCCATGATTAGGCCTATTTTGTATGTATAAATAGATGCTAAGGCGATGTAGTGAAAACAACAAATGGTTGAGTGATAGATTTGGATCTGTGTGATCAAGAGTTGTAAGTGCTTTGTGCATACTATGTGAGAGTTGCAGAGATAAGTGCAAGTCATTGTAAGAAGCTGTGGAAGGTTGTGTGCTGAGATATACTCAGAGAAGGAGGATCTAGTGAGCCATGCAGATCTCCTGTCCTCTACGGAGTAGGGTTTTTGAGTCTTTGTGCATGTAACCTATTGAAGAATATAATAAATAAGACAAAGAGTTGGTGGAGGTAGCCCCAAGGTGGGGGTGAACCACATACATGTTGTGTTTCTCTGCTTTGTGCAATGTGTTGATGTGCTTATATGATAATGTGCTTAGTGCTTAATAATATGGATGGATGTTAGATCTGACTTATATACATGTGATTAGTTCTTGAATCTGCTAGATCTGATCTATTCTGTCATGCTAAGTGTTGTTAGATGCTAGATCTGGTTGAATAATGTGATGCTCTGTAATTAGGTTTTAATTGCGCTATAACTAAGAACTGAATATCGATGAATGTTAACTACTGAGTGCCTTGATTAGAATCACATATCTGTGTCCCAGCTAAGGTTGCAGACACTGGAGTCATGCAACCACCCCTGCCTCTACCTCGGGTGAGACTTCATCTACTTCACAGGTGTTGCCGAAAGGGCCAGTAGTTAGGGTTTTGTTGGTGCGTTGTTGTAGCTTTGAACCATGGGTCTTCCCTTGTGCCAACAATTTTTCAATCAAATTGTCCTGCTAAGTGATCAAACCTTTGTTGGTATGTGAACTCTGCTAGAGAAACTCAAGATTATCCTATAACTGATTCATTTGATGCTGATAACTAGCCCTGACTTTTTCAATGTTCTGGTTCATCCTACTTCTAACGGTCTGTTCTGTACTATGTATCTCATTCTGCAATTGCTCCACCGAGAGACATTTTTGTTGTAGTTGTTCGGTCAAATTGTCCATTGACCATTGATTGGCAGTGGAAAAATACCCTAGTGAATTTGCAACTTCCTTTGCAAACTTAGGATCATCTTGGTCTTTCCCATCACACACCAATATTTTCCTTTTGGTGATATTCTCTTTTTACAATAGCCTTTCGTTTCTTGCTAGAAAAGAAACTTGAGGGAGGAATCTCTTCAGGTAAGATAGGAGTAACATCACCAACATGAATGAGATCCAAATTATGATTTCCAAAACTGATCTGTAAAGGTGTTAATGATGTGATATGAGACATGATTGTTGTGGAATGTTCCTTACTTGTTGTAGTTGGGGTGCCAGCAGGAGTAGCTGGTGTTGAATGAGGAACAACTTGTCGTTGATTCATGAAAGATTCAAACCGAGCTAATACTTGTGGATCATTCAGTTTTGACAGTGATGTTTTTATTTCCTGAAATAATTTTTCTGTATTTTTTGGAACTTCTTCAACTTTGTGCTTAGTGGAGAAACTCGGATTAGATTATGTGGGTTTAGATTCCTATGAAGAAGGCATGGGTTTTGACTCTCCTTAGAATATATTTGGTAAACTGTTTCATCTATGCTTTTGAAAGATGAGGAAACCATCTTGTTGGTTAGGAGGCAAAGTCTGGAATCTGCTTTAAAATTCTTCATAAGATCTAACTCCCCTGAATATCTTGTCATAAGGAGAATCCTCATGGATGTATCGCTTCATGTTAAATTGATCCAAATGATTTTCCACTATATTATGTGGATCATTCTTCTTGAATTCGATCTCAACTAATTTGACATCTTCTAGGGTCGCAACCTCAACTTTAGAATGACCAAAATCTAATAATGTGAACATACCAACTTGAATGGGAAAAGTTGGCCAAAAATTTTTCTGAGCCACTTTCAATTCCTTGTTGATACTTCTTGCTACTGTTTGGTATGCCACTTCTCTACATACCATCCTGTCAGGTAAAAAATATGGAAGGGCATGAGGAGGAACGGAACAACCAAATACTCTAATGTAGGAGAAATTCTCCTCAATGAACCAGTCCTTAAGTTTTCCTAAGTTCCCCATAATCTTTCTAAAGTTCTGGGTGGAGGGTGGCCATAGATAGCTATGTGAACAAGAACCACTATGAAGTGACATATTTCGTAAAATAAATCTTTGGAATTTTCCTCCCATAATTTGGATTGATAGAAATGTATTGGCTCAGAACTGGCAGAGGTCCAACTCCATTCATCAGGGGGAATGGGGTCATGAAACAAATGGAATCCATAATATATGCTAACATGTAAAAAGGAGGAGTTTGCCCTTTTGATTTTTACAATTGATACTCAATAATTTCCTTGGCCAAATTATCAGATATCATTTTAGCCCAATTGAAGGTATAACCCTCGACTACTTCATTCATTATGGCTACCCACTCAAATGAGAAATGCGTAGGGTTATTCTTACCAAACAGATGACAGAGCATCATGGTTATATATAACATATGAGCATCTAAGGACGTTGTGGCATACATACCATGAGCGTCAGCTCTGAATTTTTTTGGATGTCCCCACCAGGTCTTTATTATATCATGACCATTTCTATTGTATTGAGTGCATTCTCTTCTCTCAAAATCTAGAAGAAATGTTGCATTGTAAGTATATTTAGGGGTAGGGGACAACTTATACATTACTTGTAGATTCTTCAGTCGGAAAGATCCTGTGGAAGTCTGCTGGTGGCTGATGACGCTTCTGGTTTGGATGTTGGCATGTTCCAAAGTCCAATTTATCATATCATTGTAGGGTATAATTCTGGGCCATGCAATGATCTTATGCAACTCTGAATGTGATACAAATTTAAGATTGGATGAGAAGGACTCATCATCTTCCTCACCAGAGACTTCTAGATAGTTAATAATCTCATGCTCTAAGATATCAAAAACCTGCTTCCAAGACTTAATGGCGTCCATAACTCGTGGAGTTGTGTATGATAGAACATCTGCATTTGGATTGGAATCATCACTTGATGCATCAAGCTTCTTTGCAACTTTTCCTGGCGCCATAATCCTCAAGGAAATAGAATTAGCCTATCCGTAACAAGAGAAGTCTATAAGCTCTACACTGAATAAAAAACTACTAATTGCAAATGGTAAAATGATTTTGAAATTCAAAGTCCTTTATTCAAAAAGTCTATCGATCTTTGTATAGATTTACCGACGAACAATTTATTAAAAACTTAATGGAATTTATTACCTAGTGATTCGTAATATTTATTGAAGTTGTTAACTTTAATCAGTCATAAATGTCATCAATACTTCAACGGTTCGACATGCGGAAGTTTTGGATTTGACAGGATGGAAATCTCCCGAAGTTCGAACTTGCGAAGTGATTAATTAATACTTAATCATGATTAACCTAAGTTATTAAATGTTTTATTAACCTTTTAAAACACTTTTTACTTTTTTAAATTACTTTGACTATTTGATACTTCGACGGTTTGTGAACTCATTCTTTGTTAAAACCCCCGAATGGCAATCTCCCAGAGTGACGTGGCAGAGATAACGTCATTCTTGATGACGTTTCAAGAAAAGAGAGGTGCCACGTTTCACTTGAAAATGTGTGAATCATCCGATGTAAATGTCAAAAATAAGTGCCATGTGTCAACCCAAGAAAATATTTTAAAAGACACATGTCCCATGATGTGTTCGTAAGTCCTTTAGGAATTATCACGAGTGACTATCTTCGGGACTTCGGATTTTCGGGAGTTTTTTTGTTTAGACTTGTTGGAATACCCGAAGTGCGATGCTCTAAAGCGAATGTTAAACACTTTCTTTTAAAATTCAAGAAACTTCTAAACTTCGAAGATCATTAGGACTATTCGATCAAATTAGAGTAACTCATCGACGATAGATATTGTAAGTGCTTTATTGGTAAATAACAACCAATGGATTTATTTTAAAATTAAAAGGAAACTCTCTAAGTTTTTTTCTTTTTAGGTAAATTTTTTTATTTCCAAGAGGCAAAATCTAAAGTTCAAAAGCTCAAAATTATATTGTTCTAACAATCTCTCTTCCTATGAATCCAATTGTAGCGAGACTTACACCTTTAGAAACAAAGGTTGTGATATTTTCATATTGGGGTCATAATAACAGTTTTGATCGAATATTAAAGAAGTTAGGGTCATTTAAAATTCGTAATCTCAATACCATAACAAAAAAAACAAATGGAAATGTTGAAGGACATGCAATGGGAGGACTAAACGATATTGTTATGAAACTTGTAGAAGACATTCCACTAATGTGACAAAATATGAAGGAGACATTCCAACAAATTAGTGAGGATATCCATCAAATTAAGGATATTCACACCATTGGCAAGATGTATCCTTTCATTAGAGAAGAGCATACCAAAGACATATATGCCTAAGTTGATTTATAAGGAACTCGTAACAAATGCTCTATGGGTAGTTTTCATTTTTTGGAAGAAAACTACTTCCAGGTTCTCTTTTATGAATGTACCTCATCATACGAAGAGAAGAATATTAAGGAAAGTTAGAAGGTTGTGATGAATATCAATTTTATATCTTCATATTCTACTATTACGTGTTGCCTCTAGAGCCACATCTGACCTTTTATAGCTATGTGGATAATTGTTTGCATATAAATGGTTCTATTTATTCCAACCCAAAATATCACAGTCATCATTTTGAGCATTGTACTCATCCATCCATCACAATTGGGTGTCATTCATTGGGATTTAGCATGAGAACTTGCATATTGGACCTGTGTTTATCGATGAGATTCTTGGAGTACTTAAGCAATGCAGCCAACACTTGTACATTGAAACCAACACTTGTACATGGGACCCTATTTTTCTAGACTACTTTGGCATTGCATTCATAACCTATTCATGGGAACCTAGATTATAGATGTAAATCACCACTACAAACATTGAGGGTAACACATTTCGAAGGGGGCTCTAATGGTGGTATCCTCACTAGGGGTGTAATGGGAGCCGAAGGGTCCACTCGAATTAATAATAGTGTAGGTATGATGGGCGTTTAATGTAAAGTTGACTGATTCTACTATGTATGTTATTATTAGATAAGGCCCACTACATACTTAGCCTTGCATAAATGTAACGTGCCTTCATTAAAGAAGGACCACTATGTTGGTAGTATTTGGTTAGGATTAAGGTTTTTGTTATGATCCAACACCTTAAAAATGATAAAGAGTCAATGAATATAGTCCACTTTGAGGGGGAAACATTGTTTTACAATATATCAAATTCAAAATAAAACATGAGATGAGATAAGATGATCCTAAGACTATATCTCCTTGGTATATATATAAGAGCCAAAGGGTACAATTATAATGAAAAGGTACAATGAAGGGTTTTAACCGAAATAGAAATATAACACTATAGATGTAATAATTCAATATCCAGGTCTTAATAAGGGGTTTTATACATAGCACAAAGTTTTTTCTAGGTCTTAACATGATCCAGGTGGATATCGGTGGCCACCCACCTTCTCCAACTAGCCCAAAACATGTTTTTGGCAATTTTGGCAATTTACTATTTTTAGCAGTTTTTAACTTCCGAGGCCATTTTGAGGCCCTAAATGATGTTTTTTGAGAAAACGGGGAGCAACATGGATTGCAGTTCTCACCCAAAAAGTTGTAGTTCTTGGATATATCTTTCCAACGAGCTATTGAGCGCCCCAAACGAAGATCATATGCAAAAGTTATGCCCCTGGGAAGTTGACATATCAACTACCCCCAACGGGGCCCACAAACCTTTTGGCTTTTCATCTTCCGAGGTTAGGGTTTTGGATTTTTATTATGTTAAAAAGGCCCTTAGAGCCTCATTGTAATAATCATCTTCTCACGGATGCGAGTAGCCGTCACATCTCTTCTTAGAGATAAGCTGCCACCATTCTAGCGAGTCTTTCACTCTGTATTTTACAGTCTTTGTACATTTATTTCATTAATAGAAATCGTGTATTACTGTATATCTGTGACTCTTGTTATTTCTGCTATATCTCTGTTATATTGTTGTTTCTCTTGCAATATCTTTGAATATTTCTTTGTTATATCTCCGCTCTCATTTCGTGTCGAAAATAATCCGGATCAGTGGTATCAGAGCAGGCTGCTCTTGATTGTTTTTCAGTGCATGTCCCCGACGAGGTCCGAGTATAGAAAGTTGGGTCTCGAGCTTGTCTCTCTTGAGGACAATCACTCTCGCACACCCAAGAAACCCTCAATGGTGGAAGAAAAGAAAAAACAATGGAGTAGACGATCCTATCAGTCTGTTTCTTAAGCAAGCTCTCACGCGATAGAGGGACAAAATGATGGAGAATTTTTCCCACATCCTTCAACGCCTCCCGATAGCATCAGGCACATCTTCATCAAGCGACCACTTTGGAGGCACCTCGCCTTTCAAGGTACAGGTTAATTTTGATATTCCCGTATTTGAAGGTCAAATAGATGCAGATGCCCTAGATAAATGGTTAAATCTGCTAGAAGGTTATTTCTCTGTTCATAATTTTTCCGACAAGGAAAAGATCATCTTCGCACTCCTTAAGGCTCTCCCCCATGTCAAACATTGGTGGGAAACTTACTGGGAGCAAAGTTCCACAGAGGAGTCTGGAATATATGGGGCTGAGTCCACTTGGGATTTTTTTGTGGATGCAGTAAAAGAACAGTACTACCCTGTTGGCAACTATGAGAACTAGTACATGAGATGGACCACACTGCGGCAAGAGAGGGGCCAATTAGTTCCGGAGTTCACCAATAGCTTCCATACCTTGCACACCAAGCTGGGTATCAAAGACTCTGAACGACATTTGGTTCTGAAATACCGTGGGGCTCTACACAGATACATCCAAACTGAAATGGATT
>ML780133.1:178946-200911 GCA_009831015.1 Picea engelmannii | reverse complement strand
ACACGAGACAAAGGGTACAATTATAATGAAAGAGTACAGTGAAGGGTACTAGACGACATACAAATATAGCACTATAAATGCAATAATTCAATGTCTAGGGCTTAACAAGGGGTTTTGTACATAACATGGGGCTTTGTCTAGGTTTTAACAGTTTTTAGCTATTTATAAATAAGGATGGAATCCTTCTTATGAATGTAGTGGAGGATATTGTATTAGAGCTTAACTCATTACAAGGTTGTTCCCTTTAAGGGGTAAGTGAACATGGGTTGATCCTTCCATAAAAGGATCATTGCATGATGTTTCTTTACTTGAAGGGTGTTTTGATGTAAAGGGGCATTTCTATCTCTTCTAAATATGTTGTTTGTGATTAAATTTTTAAGGATTACTGATCATAACACTATTTTTCATGGTTTAAGGTAATCCATATAAGGTCATCCTAGCATTTTTTCATGTCTTTGATATTTGCATGTTGGGCGGGTTAATTAATACCTACACTCAGATCAACTGACTCAACACCTTGATTAGATGCACATGTGAGGGTAGGTAGGGCTAATGGAAAGATATTAACATTTGGGTTTAAGTATGTACCAACTATAATAAATAGACAAAATGTCATATATTCTCTTGTTGAATTTGTTGGAATATATAGTTCCTACTTATGTAATATGCTTGCTAATGTATTGAAAAATAGATTCAATCTCTACAAGAGTGGTTTGATCCTACAATTTAAGAGATTGTTAGATAGTTGGTTGTGAGAGAGATTCTCTCCAATTAAATGTCATAGAATAGTGTGAGGTTGAGATATTCACTCAACCAAAAGATTGTGTGATCAAGATAGTTTGTCTATGTTAAGACAAAGCTTCTTGTATTTATATATATTCATAAAATTAATTCAATAAAGTGATTAACATTATTATTTATGTATAATACTCTCTCATATTTTAATAAAAGTTATCTTAGATGAAATGGGCTAACATTAATCATCCTTTTGAAATGTCATGATTGGTATTGATTGGTATGTATTGCTTATTTGAAATGATTTGAACCATGAAATGACTTGAAACTGTGATGAAAATGTATTGTGTACCATCTGTTTCACACTTTTACCCTAATTACCCTAATTTCAAAAAAACATTCCATAACAATCATAACAATTACATTTCTTAAAAATAAATAATACTCCATAATTAAATAAAGCATGGTCGGTAAATAAAATGACAAGACAAGCTATGTCCCTGGACCCAAAACACTCTCATTAAACTCCTCAACACCACTGTAACTTATTGGTTTTAGTTCTGTTTTATGAGTCCCTCAACATTGTAGCCTTCAAAGGGCAGATAGTGTGGCATTGCTCCAACGTTTGGTATTTCTTTTTTAAATTATTTTCGTTATCTTGATGCAGAAAACGAATTTTACGTTCCATTCACACCCTCTCCACCAATAAAAAAAAATATTATTCTTACAATTTTCAAAATATTCACATTAAAATGTATTCATAAAATTAAAAAATATCTTGCATTTAAAAAAAATCACTTAAAATGTATTCATAAAATTAAAAAATATCTTACATTTAAAAATATAACTTTACTATTATGTATTTGAAGACGCCGTATCTTACTATTAAAAAAATTCAAAATATTCACATTAAAATGTATTCATAAAATTAAAAAATATCTTACCTTTAAAACAAATCACTTTACTATTATGTATCTTAGGACGCCGTATCTTATCATTAAAAAAAATCACTTTACTATTATGTATCTTGGAAAGCAATATATGGATAGGGAAAAACGTTTGACTTATGATGGAAATGTATAGCCGTGGGACTAACAAGTCCGCATAGCGGTATTATCTGCCACATTTGCAAGACATGTAGCCTAATAGACAAGTGAATGTCAAGTCAAATTAGGAAAGGAAAAGCCAAAAACGTCATGTGGTACCCAAGTCAATAAAACAATATTTACGATTAAAATAAGAGGAAGTGCAACTTGATTCACATAATTAAAAAAAATGTTCCATTCCAAAGACATAAAGATTAACATGGAGAAATATTACTAGCATATCTCTAAGCTAAGCGGGTGAATGGAAATGTTGGAGTAATTCGAGGGAGGTTTTATATTATGTTGTTAATTGGGATTATACATATATTAAAATTAAAATAATAATATTTTAATTTTGAGGGAGGTTTTATTTTAATGTTGTTAATTGTGACTATAAATATATTGCAAATAAAATGATTGTATTTGAAGTTGGTTCACTATTTTGATGATGTTGGGCTCATGCCCCCAAGGTGTCTCAACATGTATAAATGAAACATGGAACGATTCACCACTATGTCTATTGAGAAAAAACAACAACAATTGGCATTGCAACCTTTTAACTCAACCCTTTATGTGTACCTAAACAATGTGCGCACTACCAACCATAAGTAAAGACCTTACATAAAGCTCCTAAAGCACCATCTATCTTCCCTTTGTGCATGTCTCTAAACACATCTTTCTATTTATTATAATTAACTTAATTATTTTTAAAAGACATCCATGTTCTTCATGAAGTTGCTATTTTTCTCAACATTACTTAGTATACTAATTGTTTGTGGATAGGTCATCCACATTTTTTGTGAAGCTATCCATTTTACTCAACATTGCTTACTCGAAGTCATTTTTAAACATTATCCATGTTATTGACAAAGTTGTCAGTTTTCTTAACATTTAAGTGACAATAATGTGTTTATGTGTAATAAAACTCACTAAAGCCACTTTAAGAACCAACGAGATACAAACCCCTATAATTTCAACATTCCCCTCATACCTAACTTCTTCTCCATGTTCAAAAGGTTAATTGATTTATGTAGTATATTCATTAGATATTAAGTTTACATCTGTAATAAAAGGGGACCCTCCAAGCACAAGACATGTGGATTTTATTACTGAGGTCTGCACTTGGGGACCTTGAGCTAGTGCCGCCAAAAGCATCGACATATCTCAATGAAGGCGGTGAAGAATTGGACACGTTAGATATTTGAAGGATTGAATTATCTTCATAATCATAACCCTTGCATAATTCATAGAGATCTAAATTGCAACAATATATTCGTGAAAGGTAATATTGGTGTTCTGAAGCTCGGGGATCTGGGTTTTGTCACTATCATGACAAATGGTCATGTTGCGCACACTATCATTGGTACATTGAAATTCATGGCTCCATAATTATATGAAGATGATTATAATCAACATGTAGATGTTTATTCGTTTGTCATGTGCTCACTAGAGATGGTTACTCTGGAGATTTCTTACAGTGAGTTTCGTAATGTTTCTTAGATTTATAAGAAGGTGAGTTTTGGTATAAAGCATGCATCATTGACAAAGGTTTTTGATTCAAAAATGACAAAATTTATTGAAAAATGTTTGGTGGTAGTGTCAATGAGGCCTTGTGTTGTAGAACTTCTGATGAGCTCTTTTTTATAGGACTCCAAGTGAGCACCTAGTACATGTACATGCTAGACTCTCCACACTCTATCGAAATGAACTTGTATAAGAATATTTTGTTCTTTGCTACAATTTTGTGTAGTTTAATGCAAAACAAATCACATAATGTAGTATGTAATTTCTAGAGTAAAGTGTTGGAATTATGTACTAAATGTTAGCTTGAAGTCTCGAGTATAAACTATATATAAAAATGCATAAATCACACTCTAGGACTCTTAGATTTAAGAATATTACATACTTTTTTAGATGATAAAGTAATCAAATATGAATACAAGTGAAATTAGCAACAACGCTACTTATATCTATCATTTCAAAATATTTTAAAGTAGTAGTTGTATGTAGACCAAAGTTAAAAGCTAAAATAATTATAAAATACATGAAACTTTAATAAAATATTACTTATGCATAGTCTAAAAGCAAAATAGAAATGAAAACGGTGACTCCAATTTTTGAAAAGTTTTAGTAGAATTGGGCTGATCTAGATGTTAATAACTATTAACAATGTCATATGTGTAAATTGAAGGCTTGAAAACCATTTTAAAATAAATTGATAAACAAAAATTGTGATATATTAGTCCTATCCATTACACTCCAAATTATAATTGAATTATAACACATGTGCTCTTCTAGACTTTTAAGTATACTGAGAAGTGCAGTGGGGTGGGAGGTATCATAAAATCTTCAACCACAACAGCTTATAAATGGTATTTGAATTGCGGAGAAGGAACCAATACGAAGGTAGAGCTAATGGGTGTTTGGGAAACACTTTATATAGCTAATTATTTGTCTATTCACAAGCTTCAGATTCTGGGAGACTCAAAAGTAATCATAGACTAGTTGAATAAAAATAGTTATCTGAGAGCTAGTTCTATTGAAGGATGGAAGCAAAGAACCATGACTTTAAGAAGTAAGTTTTTGGGCACCATCTTTGTGCACATTTATCATGAATTCAATAAGGAGGCGGATGAGCTCTCAAAGAAGCATTACAGGAACCTGAAGGATTTATTACTCTCCATAAATGGTCAAATGGATTGGAGGGTCAAAGATGCCTTATTAACATATGTTAGCTTGTTATTTACCATTCCTCCTTTTTTGGAAAGTTATCACAGTTTGAATGATGCTAGTTTTTTGTATTATCTCTCTCTTTTTTATCTCTCTTTTTACATTACATTATATTTAATAATGATAAGCTTCTTGAGACTTTTATTGATAATCTTTAGGAATGAGCATAATTTCCTAATGATCCAAGTTTACTTTAACCTTTAGGTGTGAGTAGAGTTTCACAATGATCCAAGTTTAGTGTATGGTGGAAGGATGTCCAATTCTAAATTGATCCAAATCTTCAAAATATTGATCAAATATGAACTCTAACTTCCTAAATCACTCAATTGTAATATTACGAAATAATGAGAAAATAGTCTATTATAAGATTACAATTGAGAGAGCTACTAATCACACCTATATTAACTAAAAAAAATTCCTATAAAATTTAAAGTGTTTAACTTCATCCAACTAAAATTAAGTTTTTAATTTGTTTGACCTTATTCAATTATTTCATTTAATTTTTCTCATATTTAAAGAATGTAAAGTTAAACTAAACTTATGATAATATTTGTAAAATCAATACAACTACAAAAGCAAAATTCTTTATTTTTCGTCATTCATATCCTTCAAATTATTAGTAAAATGTATATATCTATATTTTTTTAAATGATCTATAAACTTGAATGCTCCTAAATTTTAATATGATCTAGAATATAGAGAAATTTAACCAAAAGAATTATTCCATAACTTCTATACATCTTTATAAGTGGGTATTTATTTTGAACAAAACCATACATAAAATTAACTTCACTAAAATACTATGGAATTACACTCTAAATGAGATTCTTAGGATAGTGGGAAGTGATCAAGGCCTTGCACGATAATTTAAAGAATAATAAAAAACAAAATATTCTTAATAATTTATTAACTATTATTTTTATATCTATTCTTAAATAATGTTTTTAAAATTCATTCAAGTCAAAACTGTTTCCCCTCTAGCTTTGTGAAGTTTGGACCTTTCTCATTTTGCCACTCTAAAGGTTATTTTTTAATTTTGTTTTCTTAATAAATTATTATTAAGAATAGTTATTGATGATGATGATGATTAACGTCCACTAAGACCGAATTGGTCTATCGGACCTATGAGGGTAAGTGATTACTTGTGATTCTTTAGAATTTTTTTTATGTGCTCGAAAAGCATTAAGAGAAGCTTTCCAAGATCACCATACTTTTGTTGAGTTAAGAGGTTAGGAAGGTTGGTAGTGTGATACATATTTTGAAAATGAGATCTAATATGGGTATAAGCTCGACAATCTAAGAGAGTGTTTTTCATCTTCAACCTTCTTAGTGTCACAAAGGTGACACACTCTTTCATCCCATGGCGTTTTAGGAATTGACCAACGTTGAGTTTCACTATGGAGCTCATGAGAATTTGTTTTATCTTAGCAATGCTTATTTTTTTCTACAAATAATTTTAATCTTCTAAATTAGGGTTGATTACATCTTTATTATATATACTTTCACTTATAAAAATAAAAATAAAAATAAATTGTTAAGAATACATGTCATCACAGTTCAACTTAATATATTACTATTTAATATAATAATATAGACTTAGTTATAATTATATATATCTAAATAAAAATAAAAATTATATAAAAATAAAAATTAATTGTTAAGAATACATTTCATCACAGTTCAATTTAATATATTACTACTTAATATAATAATATAGACTTAATTATAATTATATATATCTATTAAAATTATAAAAATTGTTATAGACTTAATTGTTATATATACATTAATTGAAATAATTAATGTATTATTATTATTATTTTTTAAGAGAGATTAAAATAGATCTATAGTAGTTTAATATATTAAAATATTAAAAAATGTTAATTTATTTTTAATATATTAATATTTTTTTAAATATGAATATAATTTTTAATATATTACACTGTAAATATATTAAAAAAATTATTATATACTAAATTAAATTAAATATTACAACCTCTTCTTATAAGTAGATTTTATTTTTATAATTATTCTTATTATTATTTGAGCCTATTTTATTATTATAATTATAATTATAACATAACACTTAATACTTTAAGTCTTGACATCTCCCTTGAAATATGTTATATAGGTTATAAAACGCTTGATTGAAAAATATTTTAAAATGTAGAGTTTATATATATATATATATATATATATATATATATATATATATATAAATAAAGTTAATTCACCATTATAAAAAAACTTTAATGTATTTACTTGGTCTATGTTAATCAAAATTAGTTTCTAATTATCTTATTAGAAAAATACTGAAATGCATTATTTTTAATAACTTTATTATATTAATTTCATTTAAATCTTAGTTAAGTTTAGAGGGAAAAACTTAAAAAAATAACCTTGAAATTTAAGTATTTCACTAGGATTATAGATAATTAACCACTCAAATATGCAAAAAATATCGCTCCAAAAAAACCAAAATATAGAATAGTTAGATTAAGACATTTCATAATTTTCTCTATTTCAATAAAATTAGACTATTCCATAATATTTTCTAATTCAATAAAAATAAATAATTTCCTTTATAATTTTATTAAAATATATTTTAATATGTAACATTTAGAAGATATCTCTCAAATTCTAATGAAATCTAATAAAATATTTTATCCACCATAAAACAAGTTTTATAAACCGTGCTTGCCCACATAATCTTCTTGCCTCAAAATATATAATATAATGTAAGGGGCAGTCTCCTCTATAATTGACCTAGTGTGGCTGGAACAAATTTCAAGATTAACCCATTGGTATGGTTAAAACAACCCCACACATATATATATATATATATATATATATATATATATATATATATATATATATATAAAAAGACAAGGAGATCACATTAATGACATTCCACCACAATGATATACGAATTTGTTTTCATTTATCAACAAATTCCGGTCGTAGTCGCTTTTTAGCCTTGTTCCGATTGTGGATGAGGAAAGCACATGGGGTCAAATCTCTATGGATTGTGAGTGTCGAGGAAGGCTCGAACAACGAAAATGAGAGTGCATGTGGACTTTACAAAGTGACGAAGGAGACATGGCAGTTTAGAATGGTTTATAATGATGATACAGGTGGTTTTACAAAACCTGTCAACCTGTTAACATGTTTTCTACAAAATCTCTTTTCAAATATGTCTTTGGCATAAATATAAATGAATAAATGAATGCTTTTTTTTCTTAGTTTACAATGTGTCTTAAACGTGTATAATTTTAGTAGGTCTAATGGTTAAGAACATGTGTTTTCTCTTTGGATGTCACATGTTCAAATATAGAGGAGGTAAGGTCGGATATGTACATCTCTGGAGACTTTAGCAATCAAATCTCTACATGGAGGGGGTGCCTTGTCCCACAAACAAGGGAGCAATCAAATCTCTACATGAAAGGGATCCCTTGTCCCACAAACAAGGGAGTCTCATACACCAATTTTCTCTAGAAAAATGTTTAGTTATTTATATAAATGAGAGTTAAAATTAGTAGTTAAAATGCTCCTAAATATTCTGGATGGGATAATGTTTTAGTGTATTGAATGAATGGACTTGCTTATCTTTCACATTAAAATAAACAGAGGTAGTGGTTTATTTTTTCTAAAATTTGAGCGGCTATTATTAGAAAATTTCAATGGAAAAAATTCCAATACTTAAAAAATTAAGTTACACTTGCTATTTATACATTTAAATTATATATAGGGAGAAAATTTAGTGGATTCTAATAGAATCATATTCTTTTTCATGCACAATGTATGTTAAGGATATGTGGTAGTGGATATTGTGGATTTTTATGCAATGATTTTCTACTCACTTTTACTAAATGACCATGTAAGTATAATTGATGTATTAGAACATATGAAGTTATATATTACTTTTAGATGTTCATCTTATGTCAAAAAAATAGGTAACATGATTTGTATGAATAGAATTAATGTGAGTGATCTGTAAACTGATGTAGATATTTCACTGGAATAGTTTATCATAATAATTTTTGCAATATCTGAATTCTTTTATTAAGCAAGTTATTTCCTTAGGTTTCACATCTATTATTATTAGTTTAGTGCTCAAATTTATGGAAAATCACTAAAATCTGAAAATAAAAAAAACAAGAAAATGAATATGATCCACACAAATGAACACAAAATATGATTTGAAAAATCAATACAGAAAAAAACTTAACTAGAAGTTAAAGCCTATGATTTGTTCTCTTTTCTTCAATTATGAAATGCAAAATCCAAATATAGAAATACTCACTTAGACACTCACTTTGGAGTCTTTTAATATCCCACTAATAGATATTCTACTCAACTATGGAGTCTTTTAATATCCCACTAATAGATATTCTACTTAACTATACAAGAAGTAAAATATTGAAAAAATAGAGCTCTTTACCTTCCTAGAAACCTAACATTTAACATAGCGTGATAACCAATAAAAACAAACCTAATTAATGCATTAAAGGATATTGTTAACCCAACGAGAAAGCCACAGCTTCACAACCAAATTGTATGAAAATAAAGAAATTCGTGGACTTAATATAAAATTTGAAAATATGGCAGAAATGTTTAGTATGGATAGACATATTTTCGGTGTGGCTTATAGATAGACGGTGGAGACTGTAAACGTGTTTGGTGTGCGTTTACTTTAAGCGTGGTCAATGGAATGAAGAGTCAACTTCTTCCGACACGCGTAAGTAACAGATAGACTCATCTTTGTCGGTGTTTGGTCTGCGTTTACTTTGACCGTGGTCAATTGAATGAAGAGTCAACTTCTTCCGACACGCGTACGTAACAGATAGACTCATCTTTGTCGGGAGCTTTTCATTGTTAAACGTTTTTTATATACAGATACCTCCTCCTCCTCCTCGTCTTAGCACAAAGTAAACTAACAACCCATTATCCTTCTCCCTAGGGATTCCAATCGAATACTGTCATAGGCCTACTTTAATCACTCTTTCGCAGATAAATACGCTGTTTCTCCCTTGTATCAGGCAGGCGTTCCGAGGGAACAGATACAAGATAGATCAGTAGTGAGAGCAGCTTCACACCAAGCAACAAGAATCAATGGGGAATCATCTGTGCTGTGCGAAACCGTCCAGAACCACAGCGGCAGCAAAAGTTATACGGTGGGACGATGGCGGCATCGAAGAATTTAGGGAGGCAATTAAGGTGGGGGAGTTGATGGTGGACAATCCCCAGCAATTCGTATGCGATTTCAGTGATCTCCAAGCAGGTTGTCGCATCACAGCACTCCGCGCTGAGGAGGATTTGGCGTTGGGGGGCGTTTATTTGCTTCTCCCTATGCAAAAGTATTTGCGCTGTGTGCTACCGCCTTCTGACATGGCCTCGCTTAATTTGTTAGCACTCCAATGCAATTCCGGCCATGAAAAGCTCTCTGGCAACTCTAGAATCTTTCCAGCGGTTGGTACTGGCAATTTGTCAGATTTATCTACAATGAATAGCACTAAGGAGAGATCAGATCAATTGCAGGAAAAAATAGCACATCGGTTTATGGTGCCAAAGCTGGAATTAGATGAAGATGAAGACCAGCCGACGGGGTTGGGGTTTGGGTTGAGTCAGAACAGGATACGTGGTTTCTGGTATTGGAAACCAGTGCTGGAGACAATAAAGGAGTAACCTCGGAAGGTTCCTTATACCAAAACAAGTTTACGGGGATTCCATAGCAGCCCTTTCCGTGTAGTAGCAACCATTCAATTGTAAGTAATATTGAAAACGTTTCGCATAGAACTTAAGGGAAGCTTCCTTAAAATTTATGAAATGACTGAATGTTGCAATTTTCTGTTTTGCAATCTTATTAACGAGAAATAATATGTACTAAAACATTTAAAATAATTTATTAGTTATATTAACAAAAGGTTTAGATATATGAACGCAAAGAAATGGAATTCTAACATGTGTTCCCAATGATGTAATACGGTAAATGATATTGCCATGGAATGTAAGCACAAGACAATTTACAATGAATTCATTTCATTATAAATAGTGAATATTATTTCATTATAAATAGTGAATATTATGTGGTAACTTCCAATATGGGGTAGACATTCTCCTAGATTGGTCACGTTGATTTGACCAAGGGAAAATGACTTATTCACTCATGGAGCTTTGTTAGTGGTCAATAGCCTAGGTGTAGTCTTTCTCCGGATGAGGAGTAGATAGACTCAAGATGCTCTAGGATGAAGTGATCTAAATAATCATCAACATAAATATAATATATAAATAATATATTTATAATATAATGTATAAATATAAATAATCAATAATCAATAATCAATAATAAATTAATTAATGAAAAGACAATAATGGAAAAGACATGTCCATTAATGAAAGGGTACTCCACCCAAGTATATATATTTGAGCTCCTCAATTATCATATATCATCTCATACAATATTTACTTAAAATAACCTCTCATCAAGTTCACTATGTCTTGTTGAGATTTTCAGTGTGTAATTATTCTACGATAACAATAGGATTTAAATCATAATGAAATAATTATTATATTTGAAAATCAAAAAATTTAACATGGTATTAGAGCTAGTATAGGTCTTTTCCAAAGCTAGTTAAAAATTTTCAATGTCAGATCTAATAGATCTGTTTCATATCTTTTATTTTTTGCAATTGTACGGTCGTGGTCGCGAGCGGCCTGTGCACACAGAGAAACCACATTCCCCTTGGTCATGATTTTCCTAATTACAGGGCGTGAGTGCCTTAAGGATTGCATCACATAGTGCAACCAACTCTTTTGGTCACTCTCTGTTTCTCTGCAAGTTGTGTGATCCAGATTTTATGAGAAGAACGAAATGAATATAGATTATTATTATGCTTAACACAGAATAACAAAGATACAATAAAATTGACTTCTATTCAATAAGGAAATACGCTGAAATTGTAAAATGCAACAGAAAACAAACTTTCTAGAATGGTGGCAACTTATCTTTGAGAAGATATGTGACGATTGCGCTCATTCGCAAGAACATTATTACAATGAGGCTTTCCAAGCCTTTTTTACAATAAACAGGAATGTCAAAACCCTAGACATCAAAAAACCTAACCCTAGGAGATGAAGTGCCAAAAGTCATGTGGGCCCCACTGGGGTAAGCTAGTACATCAACTTCCCGGGGTTGTAACTTTTGCATACGATCTCCATTTTAGGTGCAAGATAACCCATTGGAAAAATCTATTCGAGGATTGCACATGTTCTCGTCAGACTCTATCATCATCTACAGTCTAGCTATGGCGAGCCCTAAAAACATTGTTTATGGCTTCAAAACGGCCTCGGAAGTCAGGGACCCAAAAACTAGGAAAAAAATGCCAAACTGGAAAATTGCCAAAATGGACCAGTTGGAATAGGTAGGAGGCCACCAACATCCATCTGGATCAATCCTCCTCCCTTAGGAAGAAATGGTCTCCATTGCGTTGAGTTCCTCCATTAGATGAGGAAATGTCTGCTGAATTTGGCCCCGGGTGAGCCACTTACCTTGGTGTAGGAGCTACCCTGCTTTGACAACTCGATAAAGATGGATCCTTTGCTATCGAGTGCCCTTGAACTGTGTGTCTACAATATGATCATTGGATTCTTATTGAATGAAGTCAAGGTTGAGCTCTATTGGTGTCAATTGTTCTTCTATCTTTGAGGTGTCTAATAATGGTCAGAAATATGGCCGAAGGAGAGCCATGTTGAACACTGGCTGCAGGACAAGGAAAGGGGGAATGTTGAGCTCAAAAAAATTGTCACCCACAACCTTAATGATGGTGTAAGGTTGATAAAAGAGTGAGTGAAGCTTCCAATGGGGTCTTGTAAGGCATTTTTTCTACAAGTGCAACCAAAATTTGTCTCCCACCTGAAACTTATGTTGCACTCGATGTTGATCATGATGTTGCTTGTACTTAGCATTGGAATTTTGTAAAATATATTGAACCCATTGGAAGATGTGTTGGATCCTCTCAATGAATCAGGTGGCTTTGTCAACTTCAGTTGGAACAAGTGATGAGTCGGCTGAGGTGGCCACAAGGGGTAGTGCAACATCCATTAGACCCAATGGTTGGAATGCTAACCCCACCTGAAAGGGGTTGTGGTTGATTGAGCTATGGAGGGATCGATTGTAGCTATGTTGAACATAGGGAAGACTCTCATCCCATGTGCGGGTTGATTGGAATTGTACATGCATAGGATATGCACGATCATTCAATTAACAAGCTCAGTATTAGAAGACATGCTAAGGATGCATGTAATTTGCTTACAACAATAGCTATCAAGAGTCATTAAAAATGATGCCTTTTGAAGTCCTCTATGGAAGGCAATGCAACATTCCAATCAGCTGGAACAACCCAATAGACAGAGTTACAATCGGGCTAAATATGCTAAAGGAAATGGAACAACAAGTGATTCAGATCAGGAAAAATATGAAGATAGCCCAGGATAGAAAAAAGAGCTATGTACACATGAAAATGACTCCTTGAGAGTTCAAAGCACGACATCATGTGTATATCCGAGTTAGACCCAGAAGAAACTCCTTGAGGATGGGAGCTTGTGCCAAGCTGGCACCTCGATATTGTGGACCCTTTGAAGTTTTGGATAGAGTGGGACCAGTAGCCTATCAACGAACAACTCCTCCCACAGTAAAAGCACATAATGTTTTCCATGTTTCTTTATTAAATAATTATGTACATGATTCTAATCTTATTATTGAATGGTCTATGATTCAGGTGGAACCCGAGGGAGAATTTTTTCTATAACCTCAATGCATAATAGACAGGAACGAAACCCCACTCAGGAACAAAACCATTGCATAAGTCAAGGTGCAGTGGAAACACTTTCGTCCAGATGAGGCCACACGGGAAATGGAGGATGCCATGAAACATACATATCCATTTTTGTTTACTTTTGTACATACAGAGCAAATCGAAAGATAGAACATCGAGGACAATGTTCCTTTAAAGGGGAGGGGATTGTAATACCCCAGTTTCCCCTAATTTTTAAATATAACTATAACTGTCCAAGAGACTATGGTGGACTAAATATGTGTGAATGTTTGATTTGATGAACGTTTGTATAAAAGAGTTAATGTATGAATTTTTTGTTATTAATAGAATTTGAATTTGAATATGTGTTGCACAATTGCTGAAAGTGGGGAAGTTTGCCAAGATAGACCATGGACGCTATGAGAGAGATGGTGAAGAGAAACCACAAATGGTTGATATGACCCTCACTAAACAAGTACCTACTGGGTGTAATTTCTCAATAGTCCTCTGACCCATAAATGAATTACCAGTTAGGCTGGTAGTTGGAAGGCCATCCTCAAGAATTAATGAGGAGATGGGGTAGGGTACCCATCTATAAGGATTCTAGGCCTGACCACGAGTTGGGATTCAAACCCATGCAACCTTATTGAGGAAGGCGATAAAGGAGGTAATTCGGGCAGAGATACATATCTACAAGATAACTAAGTATAGAAAAAAATATACTTCGATTCTGAAGTTGAGCAGGAAAAAGATGAGCAGTAAGCTTGATTTGGTTGTAAGAAGCCACGGGCAGGGTTTATCTACAAGTTGATAAACGAGATTGATGAGTGACTGAGGAAGTACTCGTGCAAAAATCCTTTCTTGTAGTATAGAAAACCAGTTGATAAGTTCCTTTCGGAGGATGAGAGTAACCTCCATCCTTGACTATTGTGGAGCAAGGAGAAAGAATCTTTCTCAAATCACCATAGTATAGCTCGAGGGTGGCCAGCGGTAAATTCGTTAGGAGTTACTGTGCCTATGGTTGGAAGGAAACAAACACCCCTTTCAACAATTGCTTCACATTTTCCAGTTCTAATAAGTATTTTCATACTCTGTGTAATATATTGGATGTGATGATGAAATGTCTGTGTTTGTGATTAAGTATTTTATTATTTTGAACAAACATTAGATAAGAGTTTTTACTTATACAAGCTACTATGTTTTCATGATATTTGAATTTTATCAGACTAGCTTCTAGAGAGTCATGGGATGGAAATCCACAAGAGGGTTGGGGTAGGATCGACTGCAATTTCTAAGTCCTGCCAATCCCTTGAAGTTTACCTTAGTGAGAATGGGCATTTCCCTTCAGGCTAACCATCCATTTGAATGAGGGCTTATGCCTATGTTCTTAACCCTTTTTCTGCAAAAAAAAAGAATTTTCTCTTAGCCCCTAAGTTTTCCCAAAGGACCCATGTGACCTAGGCCTAGGAACCATGTGCGAGTCTGAAAGGATCTAGCGCTTTCAGCTTTGGGACTTCGGACTTGTGATTCCACAATCCTCGAAAATAGTCGAAGGCTGAAGTTGCGAATCGACGAGGGTCGTCGATATGGGGATTTAGCATAGATCACTCTCAGCCATTAGATCAGATGTAGGAAGGGAAGCATTAACCACTTCAGTGAAATTCTACTTTGAGAGAATAGGAATGGTCTAACGCTGAAACTCTTGAATGTCAGAGTCGAAGAGTTAATCTAGACCGTTGAAACTGGAGGGACATGTGTCCACAAATCCATAATTATCTGAGAGTCTAGGTATTCGATGATGTAGAGACCCGTGAGTTTTCCCCAAAGGTTTGCAAGCTGGATTAAACCCTGGTCGTATATGCTAGGTACATGTGGCAATATATTCGGCATGGTTTAGAAGGAAAGGCAAGAGATACATGTCGAACTCCCAAATGTCAAACTACTGAAGTGATGAGTATTGTTGGATGAATTGGTACGTGGCAAGTGATCTCGTGGTCCAGAGACTTCGTACTCCAGAGGAATTTTCCCAATGGTTTTCAAGGATTGAAAATTGTCGAAGTCGTGAACGTCAAAATAGATCTTGGTTATTGATAGGAAGAGGACACGTGGTGCCAGATCCGAGAGTCTAGAGACTTATCTCTTCGGGGGATTTGCATTGAGAGGATTTGTTAAGATCCGAAGCCAGAGCCACGAAGTAATGAGAACCATAGATATATGGATCTACATGGAATATTACAGACCATTAGATTGAAAGACTGAGCAGTTATCAGTCTATGATGACATGGCATAATGACATCATTCAATGTGACGTGGACCTACATTATGCATGCCACACATCATCCAGTTTTGGACAATTCACATACCCATTGTAACTGTTAGAGCATGACACGTGTCACCCCTATCGAGAACACGTGTCACCCCTTGACCCTCATCACGTGTCAGCTACTGGTTCGCGCCTGCAAGGCCAACGTGGATGGTGATGTAATCGAGACTCCAAGAGTTTGGATAAATTTGGCATTCAGAAGATTTAGGGTGTATTACCATATAGGAACGTTCAATGTAAATCGTCTATCTTAAAAGGACCAAAGCCATGTGGCTAGAATTTGGAAGGTTTGAGTGTAGGATGATATAGGAAGGTCCAATGATGATCATGAGTCACTGATCGTTGATAGACTAACGATGACCTTCGACTACCAAAATGCCAAAACATAGGACGTTCAATGCAAAATGTCAATCGTCGATCGTCAAAGGGATACATACATGTGGCGATATTTCGGGGCTTTAGGAATTAGCAAAAGGGAGAGTTTTGTGCCGAATGTCGAGCCCCCTTTTAAACGTAGGATATTGGCGGAGGATGTGGATCGTTGATCCCCTCCACTGTTCGATGATTTGAGAATTCGACAACACCGTTGGAACTCCTGAAGTCTGGGAACTCCTGAAGTGTTGAAACCTTTGCTAACACAGACTCTTAGCTCCCAATTTTTATCCCGAGGTCACGAAGAGGACCCCACTAACTGGTCTAAGTGCACAGTGAGAGATGTAAATCTTGGGGGAGATGATTAAGAGGGTTTTTCTTAGTAAGGGACCCAAAATGAACCAAGGAAATGAGAAAAATTGACTCCCCATCCCTAGAAATTTTATTTAGGGGTTTTGTGTGTTACATGTACGGTCCATAACGGAGTGGGAAAAGCTTCTGATGGGGCCCTATAAGGTGTTATTTCTGCAAGTGAAACCAAAGTTTGTCTCCCACATGAAACTTATGTGGTAATCGGTGTTGATCATGGAGTTTCTTGTACTTGGCATTGAACTTTTGTAAAATATCTTGAACCTATTGGAAGATGTGTTGGATCTACTCAACGAATGAGGTGGCTTTGTCATCTTTAGTTGGAGCAGGTGACGAGTCGACGGGGGTGGCCGCAAGGGGTAGTGAAACATCCATTGGACCCAATGGTTGGAATCCCAAGCCCACTTGAAAGGGGCTATGGCTAGTTGAATTATGGAGGGATTGGTTGTAGCTGTGTTGAACATAGGGAAGACTCTCATCCCATGTGAGGGGGTTCTTGGAATTGTACATGTGTAGAATATGCACGATCATACGATTGACGACCTCAGTTTGATCATTTGTATGGGGGTGGAAGGTAGTGGATTTGGTGAGCTTGGTGTCCAATAGGGACCAGAGGCTCGACCATAATGTGTTGAGGAACCGACTATCTCGATATGAGACAATGGCTTGTAGGATTCCAAAATGTACCCATACTCGTTCAAATAAGAGCTTGGTAGTGGCCTCTACTGTGGTGTTGTTCTTTCAGGCAATCATAATCGCCATTTTGGAAAAACGATCAAAAACCACAAAAACACAGTCATTTTATCTCTTGGTGGATGAAAGGCATGACATGTAGTCCATTGAGATGGATTCCCATGGCCTATAAGGAGTAGGAAGAGAGGTTTACATGCCATGTTTCTTATTGGTCGGTTTAGAAATAGCACAAGCAGTGCAGGAATTGATATACTTGTTGACATCCTGCCGAAGTTTCGGTCAGTAGAAATGTTTCTGCAACATTGCCACTATATTTTTGATGCTGAAGTGTCCTGCCACCCAACTGTAGTGGGCTTCCCAAATAATCTTTGCTTGCTCGCTTGATTGAACGTAGAGATGCCCCAAATGGCACAACAACCTGTCCTGAAGATGGAAATCAGTGACAACTTAGTTTGTGTCTATCTCATAGAGGTGGGGCCATCCAGAGGTCTCATGGTTGCAAGACTCTAGCACTGTGGTGAGTTCTTTTACTAGAGGTTGGTCGAGGAAATCAACGACTCGGTTGGTGCTTCATGTTTTATACTTGATGTTGAGGTGGAACTGTTGCAAGTATGTGGACCACTTATGATGGCGATCATTCTACAGTTTTCTTTGTGTCTGCATGAACTACAATGGCTTATGATCAGTGTGGATGACTGTCTCCTTCCCAAGAATGTAATGTTTCCATTGACAACATGCTTGCACAAAGGACTACATTTATTTGTCGTAACTAAGGTACTTATAGACAATATATGATAGTGTCTCACTATTATAGGCCACGGGGTGGCCATGCTATTTGAGGATGGTAGCCACATCATATTCTGAAGCATTTGTTTCGATCTCAAAGGGTTGTTGCAGGTCCGGTAATGAAAATAATGAGACTGAGCACAAGCTCTATTTAAAATCATCAAGAGATTTTTGTTGGGACAATCCCCACACAATTTTTTCCTTAGCAACACCCCTGTTTACTTGGCTAAGGGCCCATGCAATATGGAAGAATCCCAACATGAACCTGTGATAGAAATTGACAAGGCCCAAGAAGCTCTGAATATCATTGAGTGTGGTTGGAGTTGTCCAGTCACGGATGGCCTGGATATTGGATGGATCCACATGCATACCATGATAATCAATGATGTAGCCTAGGTAATGGACCCTGTCCATGCCGAAAGAACATTTTTTGAAGTTGGAATATAGATTGTGTTGCTGCACTGTGTGTCGAACCTATTGAATATGTTGCAAGTGCTCCACCCAAGTCTTGTTATAGATGAGGATGTCATCCAGATACACCACTACAAAAGTATCAGTCAAAGGTCATAGGATATCGTACATCATCCTCATGAAAGTTGTTGGAGCATTTTTCAAACCAAAGGGCATGACCAACCATTCAAAAAGACCTTCTTTTGACTCACAACTACACATTGGAAAAATTGAGACGATCTAATTGCAATGTTATGGAGAAAATTGGCCATACTATTGAAAAATAGAGGAAAATTAATTTTGTTTCTCCATACTGCCCGATATCGTCGCACTTGCGATGTGATTTTCAAATCGTCGCAACAAAGATGACATTCAAAAGATGTCACTCTTGCAACGACATCAAATGTGTGTTGCACTTGCGACGATGTGGAATACGATGTCATCAAATGTATGTCATCTGTAAACCAATTGGGCAGAAGAGATTTCGATGTTGTGGAATACTTTTATGGAAAATTCATGATGCCCCAGGACTAACACATTTTTTTGGCATTTAACATTCCATATTGCATGGTTGAATAATATATAATTAATTTAATATATCATGCATTTTTTTTAAATAATCCTTTCGTATATTAATAATTCACATTAATCCATCTGTTGCAGGTTTTCAAACAAAGGGTAAATTTGCATGTCCATTTTGTGGTCCTAAGATGAAATCTCATCGGTCAAAAAGTTTAGGAAATGAGGTGTTTGATGAGTATAGACACTTCCTCTCTAAGAACCATAAGTATCGTACTACTAAAAAATATCTTTTCAATGGGAAACAAGCGACTGGACTAGAACCACAAAGAATGACACCTCGCCTATGGAAGTTGGAATATGACATAATTAATCCCCTAGGTACACATTTTTTTTATGTGTCGTAAATGGAATCATGTATTGAAATTTTATTTTAATTATTCAATTTATTTTACCTTATTTGATAAATAATGTTTTTATTTTTTTTATGCTTCATCAATGTCGTCATCGTGAAGGTAGTAATAATGGGCTTCCACGAGGAATGAAATGCTATCCCACTAAATTCATGAGGGTTCCTTACTATGAGGAGCTAAAAACAGTTCATTTGTTTGATACAATGCATATCGGGAAGAATGTGACATAAACATTATGGAGAATCATAGATGGCAGGAGGGATAAAGAAAAAATTGTCAAAATTTGTAATGACATTCAGGAAGCCAATCATGCAATGCAAAATGTATTGATATGGTCAAATAGCGATGGAGACCAAAATAACCTTCCATGGTCATTAACAGAGCATCAAAGCAATGGTGTAAAAGAGGTCATTCAAAGAATTAAATTTCCCACAGGTTTTTGTTCAAACATAAAGAATATCTTAACGAAGAAAGGTGAATTTGGTGTCATAAAAAAACATGATTGACATACCTTCATTAAGGTAATTAATAATTTTAGTATTCATATTTATATATTGGTCATATACATTTTTTGAGATTTTTATTTTTTTTGTCTAGTTTTGAAACAAGTAACGATTTGTTTGTATTGTTACATTATGTTCTACCTCTATCTCTCCCAAACGAATTTAAAAACAAAGTCAAACAAGTTATATATGATCTTGGAAAACACATGAGGTAAGTAGCTGCAATATATATATAAAAAAATCAATTTTTTGTTGTACTTAATGACATGTGTTTTACTTGTAATATAATATGTATTATGTTTTGTTGAAACATGTTATTTTCTTGCATCGTGATTTGTAGATGGTTGTCATTGAAAGAAATCCATGACGATGATATAAAGTATTGGAAGAGAGATATTCCTCAACTAATGTGTGAAATGAAGAAGTATCTACCTCCAACATTTTTCAATGCATAAGAACAATACCTCATACACCGAGTTGAGGATATTGAAATGTGTGGACCTGTACACACAAGGTAAATGTGGATGGCGGAGAGGCACTTGAAATCATTTAAATCTTTGGTTAGACAAAGAGAACATACCAAGGGTTCTATGGTGGAGGGATATATGGTATATGAATCCATGGTATATATTATTAAGTATCTTCCTAAATTAGTAGTGCAAGCTATGCATGCAGTGGATTGCATTTGGGATGTGAACTCTATCAAAAAATTTGAAGAGGAGCAGCTGTTGGGGAAAGGTACAATGAAGAAAGTGAGAGGTAATATTTAAATTGTGGATATTTGTAATAAACATAAGTTTTCATTTTTTTTGTATATATGATCATACTTATTTAATATTTATCCTTTCATCATTTATTAATATTTACCACGGTTATAACTAATATTTAATATTGGTGAATTGTGATTTTTTGATCGGTCAGTTGCTCAAGGTTGGGATGTGCTACATTTATACATTGGAAACAATATTGAATAGATGAAGGTATGGATTGATAGATGTAAACAATGTCATGGAGGTATGTTATCATGGAAATAACTGTCTGAATTAGTTAGAGAAGCTCGTCGTAATGGAGATTTTGATGTTACACAAAGGGAGATAGATTTAGCATATTGTTTGAAATATGGAAAGGGAAGAAAATTCACCCATTTTATTTAGTTATTTTATATTATATTAATATGCCTATAGGTGTGTTTTTTTCATATTCTACTTTCCAATTTATATAAATTTGTTTATTATTAATTGAAAATGCATCTTTTACATGTCTGGCATATTGCTGTTGAAATGCCACAAGGCTATGTGGTGCAATGGTCATAAATTTCGCATCAAATAGTTGTATGAAACCAAACAAAATTTTGCTAGTGGGATAAATGCAGTGTTATAGGTCACTAATGTTTCCTCTAGGAGTGACACACATCCTCGAGAATCTGAAAATAGATATTATGGGTTTTTGAATGATATAATTGAGTGTGACTTTAATTCCTTCAAATTATTTTTGTTCGATGTCAAATGGTATAGGTTACGAATGCATGAACATGATGAGGAAATAATTGTTATTCAACATGCCAATGGATTTGTGATGATTAAAACAACGGTTTTTGAAAAAGCAAATGACCACTATGTTTTTCCAAGTCAATGCGAATAAGTCTTTTACTTAAAGGTTCCAGGTAAGAAGGATTGGTCATTTGTTGTTATATATGATCCAAGAGGAAGGCCAATAAAGTATATTGTAGATGAAAAAGAAGATGATGTAGAGCTAGAGCAGGGAGAATATGGGTCGACAAATGAAGAAGATGGAGAAGATGAACCAGGTGTAGGAGACAATGTGTCAATTGTTGATGATGATATCAATGAAAACATGCTGAAAAATGGCATTGATGATGATACATATAATATCATCAATCCTTTCAACATTGTTTCTAAATCGGATGTTGATACAGATGTCGAGTTGGATGATCAAGGAGATACAAAAGAAGGGTGATACAAATGTTGCGTTGGATGAGGTACATAACTAGATATTTTAATTTGTATGAATTATTCTCTTTAAATAAATTTTTATGTGGGTTAATTACATGTTTTTAAGTTTTATTTCATTTTTTCTTTGGTAGTTTCCATGCATGATTACTATGTTGCTTTTGTTTATTTTCTATTTTATAGATTGGGCATTGGGGAATTGAG
>ML780133.1:168558-178848 GCA_009831015.1 Picea engelmannii | reverse complement strand
TGTTTAGTAGAGAATAAATTATTATTGAAACCAAGAGAAGCTCATTCATTCATCTTTATACTCAAAGATCACTCACAAACCCACTCTATCTATCAACCCATGATATTTCGTATTTAAATAATGATTTTGTACTAATATTCTTTATGGAGCAAAAGAGTACTTAGATGAGAGAAAAAAACAAAGACAAGAAATAATTGACATTGAAGCTTGCGTGATTAATCAAGTACTTATTTATCGATTCTATTTCATTCCCTTGCAACACTAGATGCGGGGACATCATGCGTCTTGATCGTATTTTAAAGGAAACAACTAAAAGATATTGTACTATGGATAGAGTACAACTAAACAACATTGTACTAGGGATATATTTATTTGACATGGATAGACTGTTAGCATGCCTTGATGATATGGATGGGTTTCCAGACTCAAATATTACTCACAAACCCACTCTATATATTGACCTATGTCGTCCTCACTTCATTTTAATTTCCTTAGTCAAATTTTAAAGGAAATAACTATTAAAAGACATTGTGTTAGGGATAAAGTACATGATGGCTAACAATGGCTTGTGAATGGGGCCAACATTGAAATGTTTTCAATTTTTTTATGTATGCACCAAGATTTTACATGTATAGACTGTTTGTATTCCTTGATGATATGGGATGGGCTCCATATTCAAAGATCCCTCACACGCCCACTCTTTATATTCATCGTTTGTGTCGTTCAAAACCAACAACATGCCAATTAGGCCCATGATTTTGGTCGTGGCAAGAAGGAGATAGATGAGATTTCAAATTTAAATAATGATTTCATACTAATATTATTTATGGAGTGAAAGAGTATTTTTTAGATGAGAGAAAAAAACAAAGACATAAAATAACTTGAAGCTTGTGAAATTAATCAAGTACTTCTTTATCAATGTTATTGGATGCCCTTGTAGTACTAGTAGATGCAGGGACATGCATCTCAATCATATTTTAAAGGAAACACATAAAATACATTGTACTAGGGATAGATCAGTACATCATGGGAAACAATAATGTGTGAATGGGGCCAACGTTGAAATTATTTCAAAATGTTTTTGTATGCACTGAAATTTGACATGGATAGATTGTTCTCATGCCTTGACGATATGGAAGAGTTTTTGGACTCAAATATTACTCACACACCCATTCTATATATTGATCCATCTCATCCTCATTTAGTTTTAATTTTCTCGGTCGAATTTTAAAGGAAAAAACTCTTAAAAGAGATTTTACTAGGGCTAGAGTACATGATGGGCAACAATGACCCGTGAATGGGGCCAACATTGAAATTTTTTCAAAATGTTTCTGTATGCACCGAGATTTGACATGGATATACTGTTTGTATGCCTTGACGATATGGAAGGGTTTCCAGAATCACATATCACTCACACACCCACTCTTTGTATTTATCATCTGTGTCGTTCAAAACCAACATCATGCCAATTAGGCCCATGATTTTGGTCATGGCGAGAGGAAGGAGATAGATGGGATTTTGTATTTAAATAATGATTTCGTACTAATATTCTTTATGGAGAAAAATAGTACTTTTTATATGAGAGAAAAAAACAAAGACATAAAATAACTTGAAGCTTGTGTGTTTAATCATGCATTGACATGGCTAGACTAGACACATGCATTTATAGCATGGGAGGGTTTCCAGACTCAAACGTGACTCACACAAACTATTCAATAATCAAACAAAAATCCTAGTGCCTATCACCATTAAATAAAGGTAGTTTATAAGTCAAATGAAACACCATGAAGGAGAAAATTTCCTATTGCACAAAAACAATATTTTGTGCAATGCAATATGTCACATGAAAGGAAACTTTTAGATGATGTGATATGTTGTAGGGAAATATTGTTTGAATCAATGTGACATTTCACGAGGAAACAAAATTCAAGTGTGATACATCGCAAGGGATGAAACTTTTGTGCCACTTGAAAATAATATTTTGTGCGATGTTTCATTTTGTGGGGAAACAAACTTTGAATGTGATACATCTCAAGGGATAAAACTTTTGGGTAATGTGAAATAGAATTTTTGGAAAAAAATTGGAATTTTTTCTAAGTTTTCCTTTGTTGCGATAAAGAAAAATTTGCAATGATGTGATGTGTCACATGAGAGAGAAATTTTTGAATATGAAATATGTTGTGTCAAAAAATATATGAGGTGTGATACATCATAGGAAATTAAAATTTGTTTTGATGCGATGAATCACAGGTAAAGTAACTTTTGGTGCAAAATGGTGCAAAGAAACAAAGTTTTGGAAGATGCAAAAGGAAGTTTTGGCCAAGTTTTTTGAAAAAAATTCTAATTCTAAAGATGTTTCCTTTTGTCATGATGATGGAAATTTTGAATAGTGCAATGTATTGCACATAATAAAACTTCCTTGTGATGCGATATATTTGACCTAAAAATGTTTTATGTATGATACATGAAAGAAAAATTTATATCACAAGGAAAGGAAAATATTTGTGACATGTAAAGGAAACATTTGTGTCACACAGGAAGGAAAATATTTGCGATAATGTAAAAGACAATTTTGAACAAGTTTTTTAAGAAAAGTTTCTTTGGGGAAAAAAATGATTTTCTCAAAATAAAAAAACACTTTCATAACTAAATGATATGCAAGAAATCATCAAAATTAAGATGCAAAAAATCTAGTTGCCAAGCTTAAAGAAAAGTGGTACCAATTTTTTTTTTTTTTGTTTAAGTTGTGTTGTGTACTTGACACCATCCATATGTTTCTTTCAAATTGTAAAGCATTAGAACAATAGAAAGCTTACAACATCTTTCTTTACTAGTCTCTTGGAAAAGAGGTGATCATTTAGCATGTGTCAAATGCCCTAGTTCAATTCCATGGTTTAGACCTTCAACCGTATATGGTATGTGTTGGTCACCTATATGAATGTGTCCCCTCTCATAAGTAACATGTAACAATTGATTTATAACAACTATTTCGCGTGGACACTCATCTGCAATATGCAAGTTCACATTGTCATCCCCATATATCTCAACCCTTACCACTTAATTCATCATTATCACACATAGTGGTTTGAAATTAGGAAGTGGAAGTTGTAAGGGCGGTGCATTGAAAAAATCATCATACTCTTCCACTTAAACATGTTTCCTATACATATTTCTCTCCCTCGAATGCATAATAGAGCAGTGAAATTAAAGAGGTTTGGTTACAATATTATGATAATTACCAACTTCATCATTATAATCCTACAAATTGAGATTAAGGATAATATTAATGTTTAAAACAATACATGAGAAAAAATACATTCTAATTATAAAATACATATTCATGATTACATTGTATTTATATATTCACAAATTAACACAAATTTATATCATAGAAATGTTTCACAAAATAATTTAAATAACTCAATGTCTCCATGTACCTCTACATCTACTACTTGATGGAGATTCCAATTTGCAAGAAAAGGTTCTTGGGCAACATCAACTCTTCTAAGCATGTTCTACATATATCATCTAGTTTTTAAACTTGGGAGGTTTGTCTACATTTCTAGTTAGCTCTATAATATATTTGGAGGACAATAAATTCTTAGTTGATTCATGTAATTCAAGTACATATACATATTAATAACATAAAGGGTCATCAATGAAACCCATATGATAAATTCACTAGCTTTGGAAAAAGTGCATTAATTTACTTGCCCTTTATATGTGGCCCTACATTGGAATATCAAGGACGAGTTTTGGAGGCATTGGATTTGTAACATACATATAAATAACATAACATATATGAGAATTTAAAAATTATATTTCATAAAAATTAAGTATATATTTATAATAAAAAAATAACAAACTTATGTTTTGGGCGTTAGTGGAAAAACTATTAGTGGAAAAACTATTAGACAATTCATCTACATAATATAATAAATATATACATACATGCATATAATGAATATATATATAGATATGAACTTATTCTCTTCTACACAATTGAATAAAAAAATTTAACATTTTTTCACTAAATGAGATCATTTTTTTTTCAATAATATGCAAACATATGATTTTTTACTTTTTTATAAAAAAATAAAAAAAATAAAATATGAATCGATTCATTTTACAATGATTGTCCATAATATAATATAGTCACCAATACATATAAAGAGATGGAGGAAAAACTAAATGATAAATATAGACAAATTAAATCTCTTAATGAAAAGGTAGGGAGTACACTATATCCTTCCAGAAGTGTAATTTTAAAAGTGCTAGTAAGAGGGGGAATCTCCCAAGGGGAAGAGATGAAACAAAGGAATAAAGAAGCAACATATACACCTCTAATAATTATTGGAGACAAAAAAAAAAGTAGTAGAGGTTACATTAAAACCATACCAAAGTTGGGTCGACGACTTGTATTGACAAGGATTATAATGATGGAACCCAATTTTTGAATGAGCATTGTTTTCAAAATAATACATTTTACTTCTTTATTTTCAAATTTTAAGAATAAGTTCAAGAATTGAGGTTTCCATATCCTTTATAGATTTCATAAAACAAAATGGGATCATATTTCTCCTTCATGGATCCTAATGTTTCAAGCTACATAGAATTTGATTCTATTCTAAGTGTCATTCTACTTGTTGAGTACAAACTATTTTTTAATTCTATTCATGTGAACTTTTTACTATAGTCATCCACCTAGATTTATTTTTCAATATTTTGACTTGAAATTTGAGTCAATTTGACATTCAAGTAGACCCAATCATGCTACTTGAATTGTAGATATCATTGTAAAACTTTTTCATGATTTTAAGGATTGGGAACCTCTAATGCTTGATATAATTAAATCTGAAAACAAAGATTTATTATTGTAGTTTCTTGTCAATATCAATCAAAGTTTGAATAAGATATTGAGATCTCATACCATAGTCTCAAGCTATTTCAATGGGTTTCTTTTAATACTCTTTAATTTATGAGTAGAAAAATATTGCACTATTGCATAGTGAAATTTGGAAAAATCAAAATCATTGTATCCTCTTTAATTATTTCTTATATATATTTTGGATAAAATACATAAAAAAAATTTGTAGTGGACCTCCTCCATGAGCCCACTGTAGCTAATGAGAAAAACCTTGATCAAAAACCCCGTTCGAGGAGTAAGGAGTAGAGAAAAATGCGCGACTAATCTAAGCAGAGTGAAACCTCGAGAAAAAACAGTCTTGATTCCCCATATTTCAATTGGAAATTGATAGAGGTAGAGGACCCTAGCTATTCAGAAAAACCCATGGAGATTGAGATCGAGATCCAAGGCCATCCAAGACTAAGACCGAGAGTTGTGCACAAATCTGTCGAGGGAAAGGAGGGAATCGAGGGCCATCCGAGACTGAGACTTGCGCACGAGTCTGTCAAGGGAAAGGAGGGAAAGAATGGTATGTTCTTTAAGCTGCCCTCACCTTTATTTAAGTGATAGATAACATTGTTTCATTGATTTGATCTGAGTTATTACAGATAAAAACCCATTGAATACACAGTTCCCTCATAATTTCCCATGATTAAAAAAAAAAATTAACGAGTGTGCCGTTTAAAAATATAGCTAGAAAATCGTGTGTATCTTAGTGTCTTGGTTATCCTTGGGAGTTAGGTTCATGTGTGATTGAGATAGAATTGCAGGGCCATCCGAGAGAGAGACCGAGAGTTGCGGCTGAGACTTTCCCTCATAATTTCCCCTGATTTTACAAAAAACAATGCCTAAAATAAAATCCTAAGGTGTCCCCAATAAACCTATTCTACCCTAACCCTAACCCTATACTACCCATGTGCTCCATTCATCACTTAATATCAGATATGTTCATGTGCGAGTTGCTCAAGCTTTTCCATAATGAATAAATTTTGTAGTGGTAAGAATGGAGGAGTAGTATTGTTGAGGACATGCTCATGGATTTCCTCTCCTTTTAACTCCTCCATCGACTCATCCTCTTGAGATCCTATATCCTTTGAACATACACTAGAACCATGAATCCACAACGCTATCTCATCTCTGCTTCTTCCTACTCTTGAGAGGACTCTAGCCACCTTTGCGATTTCTTTGTCAATGCTTTTCTTAGATGGTATATTATCCATAGTGTGGAGGTCGGCAGGTGTTCCCTTTTCTTGATATTGGTGCACTCTTATATATGAAGGGGTTGTTTTTTCTAATTCATTCCAAAATAGGACTCCCAATAAATAAAGAACATAATCATGTAGATCATGATCCTTAATGGTCACAATAGGAGTCTAGGAACTAGTCTTCTCAATTTCTTAGTAGTCTTTTAATGTCTCCTCAACTGAGCCCAATCCATTATGATTTCAAACGTTCACAAGGTATTGCAAAAGTGTGTATGATATTAACTAACACCATGTACCATAACTAGAATATGCTCTAACCCAGCCTAGCTAGGTTGATTAGAAACTATAGTGGAAAGGTGACTCAATTTCTTGACCACTTTCTTCCTTTTTGTTGATTCAGACCTATAAAATATTGTTAGTTGACTTGGGAATTCATTCAAATATTTCCCCAAAAATGTGGTTGAGTCTAATATAGGATGATTCGGTACAATTGAAAATGCGGGTGATTGGGAAGGTTGACATGGCTTCTCTTTAAGCTTATAATTAGAATCATAGCTGACCTATGTTACCTTTTGGTTTCTTCAACATCTCATATTTGATTACAACCTGCTTCATCCTCAAGTCTTTCGTTGGAATTTTTGGCAATATGTATTTCATCCCAGATGATGTCTTTGATTTATGTACCCTTTGCCGTGAACAAACCTCTTTGTAAAAAATAACCTTTATTAAGTAATATGAAAGGGTGGTAGATTTAAAATTTGTACAGTTATCTCCTCTCATCCACATAAACGCATTCAAGATGGAATTCCTTAGTTGAGAATAGTCACCACTTCCTTTCTATCTTCCCTAAGAGGTTATCTTTGGAAGTTGCATCCTGTAGCCTATAGCTATAAGGTCACCTTCATTCCCATGAAATTTCCTTCCGCTCAACGCTCTCCTCCTACCTTTGATGGTGCTTAATCAATGTTGTCTCGGTATGTTCCTTTTCCATACCCATGCTAACATATTCACCTCATGCCTTCAACAGTGCCTTTCTCGAATCAACGACACATGCCCTCACTAATCTCACCTTACAATTAATATTAGTGCCTTCAATGGTTCCTTTCCAAAATATTGATAATATCACCTTACCATCATCAATGCCTTTGATGGTTCCTTTTAAAATCATTACTTCATTTCTTCATTCATGTCACCTCATGATAATTACACCTCTAATGTCCTCACTAGTTGTAGGCTAGCATTTCCAAATTTCACCCTCCCTCATAATAGTTGTTTCCTCTCACCTCTCTTTCCTTCACTAGTTCAACCCTAGTGTGGTATTCTCTCACCTGATATTTTCTCCTCTCTCTTTCACCTTTGCTTGAATTTCATGCTCTCATGGTAATTGTTGTCACTATCCATTCCATACTTAAGGAAATTTGTTAACCTTTGTTTTGTAGGAACATAGATTTCTTGTGTATTAAGATCACTGTGTTTACACCTCTTATGTCTTGGAAAGGTTAAGAATTTCGAAAGAACATAAAAATTTGAAATCCTTATGTGACATTCCTCTTATGAAACAATGATTTATATCATTTTTTATTTATTACATTGTTCTTTTCAATGTTGTATAGGTGTCGTAAGTGAACTATGACATTTGAATGGTATTTTTAAAACTTGGGTCATTTTTCTTCCATTTATCTGGATACTTAACTCATACTTTTTGTCATTAACAATGCACACATAGCAATCTATCAAGAAATTATTTCTTTGCTTAAAACCTTGCACTCCTTCCCATAGCTAGTTTTCATCGAAGTTGAAATTCTTTCATTTCATTTTCCTATTGCATGGTTTAAAGAGTCGAGTCGAAATGCCATCAGTTTCACAACCACTCATTTGCATAACAACAACCTAAAATCAAGTGCTAATTAAAATTTATCTAGCAACTTTTCTAGGGCTCTTCAAACGCATCTTAGCTTAGGTGTAGAGAGTTGGAATAGGATTGTGAGAAAAAAATTCCAAATATGATAAGTAAACATAAAGCTTTGAGTTAGGGAGTGAAATATGGTTGCTATATCACTGATTTTGGGAAGCCATTTTAACACAAGGGCCAAGCATGAGGTTGCATTGGGGCCAACAAAGTAATCAAACCTGCTTTATTGGTCTTGGGATCGATTGTCAACTATCCCCCCTATGCTTTGGTATAGTAGGTGGTACCATAGAGAACATAATATTTTATACTTCCTACCTAAGGTGAAATCACACGGAAGGTGGTGTTGTACCTGGGATTGATGTTGGCTAGACTCATTGGAGTGTTTCCCACTACTCGGTGAGGTAAATTGCACCAGGGCATTTGTTCATTAAGTAGGTTGTCAATGTAGCTTTCCCACCCATCGAAAATCATCCCCTTCACACATCGATCCTGCAATGTTGGATTCCATCACCAACTACCGCTTCTTTGTGAGAAGGTTTTTTTTCATGCTTGATTCCTAGATTAATTAGCGTGTGCTAGATAATACAAGTGTGAAAGAGTAACAATATGGTAATGATACCAACATGATACCAACAAAATACTAGTAATGAAGTAGAACCATCGTACTAATTAGTGTTACAACTTGATATAACAATGCTCATGCATATCCAATTTCATAGACTATTCAAAAATATTGATTAAAGAATAGAGCATTTTAATTGTAATTTTAGAGTAATGCAGCCTTTGATTTATCTTTTCTTTCAAAGAGTTCTAGTATTAATGAGAAAACATTTGTGTGTGCTTAATGACTAACATTTTTTCTAACCTTCTATAAATTACATAGAGCATTATTGTTTCATCGTTTCCTACTAGCTTCCATTAATTTTTACATGTAAAGAGTTCAACCTATCTATTGTGATTGCACCTATTTTAGTTGGACTTCATCACTTTTTGCATTTATTTTTCTACTCCCCAACCAAAATGAATTCCCGTTTTTGTCCTAAATATTCCCTGCTTCACTATAGAAACAACTTTTGTTGTGTATCTATGCACAGCATATTTTGTACATGAAATATTTTTTTTCTAATCTCATCAATGCCCCATCACTAAGTTAAGAGTGGTTAGCTTCTCATGAGTCGTCACTAAGTTAGTGGAGTGATGTTAGTTTTGTGCATTAATGAATCACTACTAAGGTAGAGGAGAGTTGTTAGTGTGAGACTTGTATTAGAAAGGGACCCCCCTCCTCACTTATAATTCATTCACCCTACTATCAATATTGAATTTTTTTTTTTCTTAATTTGAGTACCAAGTACATGGAGATGTATTCATCCATATTTTAGGAATTATAGGTGTATTCCAACCCTTGGGTGTGAAATTACCCCCATCCATTTATTCTCTTCATTGTTTTTTATTACTAGAATGGTTCTATTTCAAGTATTGGAACACTTCAAGTTGGTATTAGATAAAGTTGATTCTCGTTTCTATTGTGTTGTTGGGAAAAAAAAGAAAAACATAAAATCAAGGTATTGACACTTTGAATAATTTTTTAAATGTTTTGAGCGTAGTCCTCATAAATAAATTATATATATGGATTCTACTCAAAACAATACACGATTTAGAAAAAATCATCAAAATCAGAGGTCTAATGACAAAAATATTCCATTTTTAGGTATTCAAGGTAATCACTACCAAATCTTCCTCCTCTGTACTATGTACTTATTCTTTCTCTTTCTAGCTTTCAACATTATCTAGGAGTTTCTTCTACACTCCCACATTGTATTCACATTGGATGTATCTTTTAGTCCCATTATCCTACTTTTGTGGTCATTTGTTGGACATTAATAAAATTATCTTATCTTATCTACATCTCTAGCAATTGTTAACAACTGAACATGGATGCATTTTCAATTTCAACAAGTTGTTTGGGATTGAATCACCCTCTTCCATCTTCATTAGAAACAATACAAAATCTTAAGGTAAAAATCTCTAACCTTTGGTGTAAGTTTCATTCATCTACTTTAGCCTTGTCCATGTTGGACAACTGAGAGGGGGGGTGGGGGTGGGGGGGGTGAATCAGTTGTTACGGTGCTTAAACAATTATGCTTCTTTTAAATTCTTTACAAGGCACTCAATGATAATCACAATAATGCAGGGAAATAAGCAATGGTACATTCAACATCAGTCACATATATGAGATACACAGAGACAGATATTTCCCGAGGAAACCC
>ML780133.1:143457-168409 GCA_009831015.1 Picea engelmannii | reverse complement strand
CCATAAAGGGTAAAAACCTCTTCTTCTTTATATGATAAGTATTATTTACATTCTTTACATTATCATACATATGAGAACCAACTCATTGTGAGGCTACAACCTCTGTTTTTGCAAGCTGCAACTTGTTGAGAGCACCAACTCTCCGTTTTCTCTAGCACCCACTAGAAGGAAGCACCAACTCCCTGGTTTCTCTAGAACCAACTAGAAGGAAACACCAACTCCCTGGTTTCTCTAGCACCAACTAGAAGGAAGCACCAACTGCCTGGTTTCTCTAGCACCAGCTAGAAGGAAGCTACAACTCCCTGTGTTCAAGAACCCACTTGAACCTGTGAGGACACCAGTCCTCCCTAGCACCTCCCTACCACCCTCATTTATGAATATGTGCTACTAAAACTTATTACAATGATATAATGTGCAACAACAACTTATCAGTCTCATCACTGTTCTGCAATATTTCGCTGCTCCGTCTGCCTCATTGTCTTCCTACACACATCCATTGCACTTTCTGTTCTTCTACCTTTTGTGCTTTGTGTGACATTCCCATTCAATTCACCCTTTGTCTTCTGTCCATTTCAGCTACTGCACTCCACCTCCTTCTTCACACATGCATGACTCACAATAACAACCATTCCAATCTCTTCTTTTTTCCACATTCTTATACTCCCTGTGCATCTTGTGCATACTCTATATGCAATGGTTCTGCATACTCTGCATGTCGAGTGCTCTACCTCTTCATCATGGCAACTCTTCAACTTCTCTATTTGTTAAGCCCATCTGTCCATCATCACTGGGTGTCATGATCAAATTGCTTCACATCACAGGAAGTTGAGATTCTTCATCTTCTGTTGCAGTCGACCTCAACCTCTCTGTTGCAGTTAACGGCTCCAATGCTCTTCTAGCTGTCAATAGCCTCCACGAACAATATTTTTTCCTACTGGCAGATTCCTTGTGACTCTTCAGTTCCTTTGGAAATCACACAAAAGTCTCTTCGATTCCTCTGGTAGAAACCATCAGTGGTTTCAAGCAGTTACACTGAAAAGTTCTACAGTAGCCCTCCGATCTTCTTCAGTTTCATCTACACCGTTGGATTAAATTCTCTAAATCTTGTGTTCATTTTGGCATTCAGCTCTTCCGCATTTCAGGATCACTATGGTGGAGGATTTTAGTACTCTCCATTTCCCGACCCCCGAAACTCCGAAAATGAGCTTGTCTTCACTAACTCCTTCCCCCATCTTCTGCCGATGTGACCAATGGTTGTGACCTCAGCCTTAGTCGAAACTACATTTCACAATTTGGCGTTTCAACATTTCAATATTTCGACACTCTTGGTGGTGAAGTGTTTTGACACTTCAACTCCCGGTATCCAGAACTCCGAAATGGAGTCAGATCAACGGTTCGGTACTCCAACATTTTTCATTTCAGCGAATCAATATTTCAGTATTCCCGTGGTTAAAGACCTTGACATCTCCAAATCCCAGTATCCAAACCTCCGGTATGTCGTTTGTGACATTTTGCGACTTCAGGTTTCGCGATTTTGGGACTCCTGTGATGAAGAGTCTTCACTCTTGACTCCTCCTACTCTCGATATCCAAAATTTTGGTATGGAGTTTTTATCATTTCACGACTTCGGGTTTTTCAACTTCGGGACTCTTTATGATGAGAGTCTTTGTCATTTCCATCTCCCGGTATCCAGAATCCTAGTATCCGATACTTCGAAATGGAGTCAGATCACTGGTCCACAATCTCATTGAACCGACGGCTCATATCATTTTTCCATTTCGCATTTTGCGATTTCGACACTCCTGTTGATGAGAGTCTCTGACATATCCATCTCCTGGTAACCGAAATCCCGGTATTCAATACTTCAAGTGGTGCACCTATTTCAAGATTTCAAGATTTCTCCTTTCGGTACTTTGGGACTCCTGATGATGAGAGTTTCTGACATATCCATCTCCCGGTAACCGAAATCCCAGTATTCAATACTCCGAGTGGTGCACCTGTTTCGAGTTTTCGGGATTTCTCATTTTGGCACTTCAGGAATCCTGATGACGAGAGTCCTGACATCTCTATCTTTCGGTATCCAAAACTCTAGTAGCCGAAACTTTGAGCGATGCGCATGTTTTGCGATTTCAGGGTTTCACATTTCGCAACTTCAGGACTCCTGTGTTGGAGAGTCTCGACTCTTGACTTCTCCATCTCCAGGTAACCGAAAGTCTGAAATGGAGTCTTTGTTGAGGCGTCTGTTTTGGATTTTTTAGGGTTTCTTATGTCACCTTTCTTGTTAAAGGGCGTGCAGGTTCTCCTGGATCCAACGCCAGTTGGACCTCTGGCTCAGATCTGACGTTCATCAAGAAATCTCAATGAGATCCATCATTGCATACTCTGATCTTGTTGAACTTGCTCTGCATCGTCTTCCCAAAAGACTTCTTCTTCCATCAATGACAAGCATACACTGCCTGTAAAACATGCCAACAGTCCAAACTATGAAAGAATCCTCTGCATATTGGACTTGTAGCAACTTATCATTTGTTATGGAAAACTTTCTTAACATCATAACCTATCCATTCTTCGAGCGAAAGACTTCTTTCCCATTCTCATCATCATAGTTTCTCCTACCCTTTCCTGTGACCAATCCTAACAATCCATTGCATTGGAATCTGGTAATCATACGTTGCTTCTAGACATTAGAATTGTGACCATTGGACTTCTTACTAGGTTTCAAAAATATATACAAGAAATGAAGTAGATTTTCTCAACAAATAAATGCCAGGAACCAATGGAATAATTTAACTAATCCCAAGAAATCAAAATTCACCTCCAAAACTTAGTTGTATAGACACATTTCTATACCACCCGACACTATACCTAATTATGCCACATTGGAATCAATCCAACACCACCATTATCTTGTTGGGTTCTAGTAGATATTTTTTGTTTGTTTAATTGACTCTAGAATTTTTTTTTTGTGTAAAAAGTCCAATTAAAAATTATGTTGAAATTCTAAATTAGAAACTTAGTCTCTTGAACTTCTTAATTTAGTACCAAGTACATGGAGATGTATTCATCCATATTTTAGGATTTATAGGTTCATTGTCAAATTTTGTTTCTTAATTTGAGTACCAAGTACGCGATGTCACTAGCTAGCTACACTAGAAAGAAACCACAAAGTTCATTATGGTGATAATGGCATCCATAGGTCCTAACATTTCATCAGGAAGTGACCAATTATATCTAGCTTTGAGATCAAAGGCCCTAAGAAGGGAGTGATTGGCGTGGTACCAAGTCAATGGTGTGCAGTATATGATTTTATCCCACTGTAAAAATACTTCAAGTTCTTAGTAGAGTTCCTTGAACCCTTAGGTTTTCCATCGATGATTTTGTTTCCCTTTAGTTTATGCTTTCCTTTGTCCTTACTCTTTACTGTAAAGGCACTTTTAAATGCTTTGATATTTCTTATAAACTATTTATTGAATCTACCCTTTTTTAATAATTGTCTACACAACTTAAATGTAATGTTAGTAATCTCCTTGGTGACATTTAAAGTTTCAAGAAAATTTTCAAAAGGAGATAAACTCTTCAAGGTAATCACTACCAAATCTTGGACTTGTGGCAACTTATAATTTGTTATGGACAACTTTATTAACATCATAACCTCTCTATTCTTAAAGTGTAAGACTTCTTTCCCATTCTCATCATTAGAGTTTCTCCTACCCTTTCGTGTGGCCAATCCTAACAATCCATTGCATTGGAATATGGTAATCATACGTTTCTTCCAGAAATTGAATTGTGACCATTTGAGTTCTTACTAGGGTTCAACAATATATACAAGAAATGCACTAGTTTTTCTCAACAAATAAATGCCAAGAACCAATGGAATAATTTAACTAATCCCAAGAAATCAAAATTCACCTCCAAAACTTAGTTTTGTAGACACATTGCTATACCACCCGAAAATATACTTGATGATGCCACATTGACATGGATCCAACACCACCATTATCTTGTTGGGTTCTAGTAGAATTTTTTTGTTTGTTTAATTGACACTAGAAAATGATTTTTTTGTGTAAAAAGTTCAATTAAAAATTCTGTTGAAATTCCAAATTAGAAACATAGTGTCTTGAACTTCTTAATTTGAGTACCAAGTACATGGAGATGTATTCATCCATATTTTAGGATTTATAGGTGCATTGTCAAATTTTGTTTCTTAATTTGAGTACCAAGTACACAGTGTCACTAGCTAACTACACTAGAAAGAAACCACAAAGATCATTATGGTGATAATGGAATCCATAGGTCCCAACATTTCATCGGGAAGTCACCAATTATCTCTAGCTTTGAGATCAAGGGCCCTAATAAGGGAGTGATTGGGATGGTACCAAGTCTGTGGTGTGTAGTATATGATTTTATCCCATTGTAAAAACACTTCAAGTTCTTAGTAGATTTCCTTGAACCCTTAGGTTTTCCATGAGTGATTTTGTTTCCCTTTAGTTTATTCTTTCCTTTGTCCTTAATCTTTATTGTAAAGGAACTTTTGGATGCTTTGCTATTGCTTATAAACTATTTATTGAATCTGTCCTTTTTTAATAATTTTCTAGAAAACTTAAATGTAATGTTAGTAATTTCCTTAGTGACATTTAAAGTTTCAACACAAATTTCAAAAGGAGATAAACTCTTCAAGGTAATCACTACCAAATCTTGGACTTGTAGAAACTTATCATTTGTTATGGACAAGTTTATTAACATCACAACCTCTCTTTAATTTTTGATGGTGATGCACCTGCATCAGAATGGGCAAGAGATCTCTCGTCATCGTCAGATGTGGAGAAGTTTCACAAGGGTTAACCTTTGAATTCCTTCAGAATTCACGTATCTGGGATATCTTGAGCATATAGTGTGGAAGAATCAGGATCCCTGAAGGCCGGAGATAATAGTGGTCATCCACTTCCCAAGCACATGTGTCAATAGATCGTGCTCAAAGTCCAGAGTCTCAAAGTCCAGAGTCGATCTGAGTCACTGATCAGAGGAGGACATGTGGCAATAGATCTGGAGGTCCAAAGAGCTAGTACTTTGGGGGAAAGGAGTGAAATATTTCTTGGAAGAAAGGATTTCTGAAGTCCCGAACCATGAGATTCATCCTAACTGTTGATCTAGAGGAGGACACAGAGGTCCTTCGACATTTCAATGTTTTGGAGATATAAGGGTTTGCACTGCGCACACACCTAGACACCCAAAGTCCGAAATAGATCATAGTTGTCTGTTTGATGAAGCATGGTGGTCATCGATTTGAGTCCTTCACGAGTTCTCTATTCCGATGCTTTAGAGGTTTTAAATTATTAGGCATCTGAAACTCTTGAAGCCCAAAGTTTTGGAGTGAATTGTGGTCGTTGGTTGATGGGAAGGCATGGACTGTTTATTTCTCATTGTGTGTGTTCATCGGTCCAACACTTCGGCGAAATTGTGGAATGGAAATTCAAAAACCTCGAAGCCTGAAAGTGTGAAGTGGGGTATCAACCGTAGATTGGAGTGGAAGTTGTGAGTCGTTGATCTTTGTTGTGGTTTGACACTCACTTACTTCAATGTTCGAAAGGATTGGAGTCCTATTCTATTGAGACTCCAAAAGCTTGATAGTTTTGAAGTCCCGAATTCTTCAAAGACTTGAGGCTTGGCCTACGGTTTTTGCCCACGGTTTATACGAATGGATTACTCATGCTTGGGGGCCCTCAAAAGGCATATTTTTCATTTGTGAAAGAAATTTTAAGGCCTATGTAGTGAATTTGAGGGCTCAAAAAGAGCCTGTGAGCTGTTTCAGCCCCTGAAGTTGATCAATCCTATATTAGGAGGTCGCGCAGGCCCAAGGAGTGGGTGGGGGTTTGCATCAAGTGGTATCATAGCCTGAATTAAGCTCTGTGTGAAATAAAGTTCAGAACCATGCCGCCCAGAAGACACGGGGAGAGACTTATAGAAAATCCAACCATGGAACATGAGATGAGGCAACTCTATATGAGAATGGATTCCATGGAGACAATGCAGAGAATAGAACCTGGTGTGGGTGACATAAACAAGAAAAAGAGTGAATACATGAAAGTAGAAGGAGTTGCAGGAGAAGAAGTTGCAGAGGAACACTTGTTGAGAGTTGTTGTAAAAATGGGGGCTAGAGAAAAAATAGAAGTCTTGATGTATGATGGCAACTTGGATGTTGAGGAGATGCTAGATTGGATAAGTTATATAGAAAAGTACTTTGATTATGAGGAGATTGATGATGAAAATAAGGTGAAGCATGATGTTACCAGACTGAAGGGACATGTAGCGCTATGGTGGGATGAACTGCAAGCCGAAAGAAGATATAAAGGTAAGAAAAAAATAAAAAGTTGGGACTGGATGGTAGCTAAATTAAAATCTAATTTCATAACTAAATACTATCAGATCAATATATTAAGGAGATTGCATAACTTGAGATAGAAAGGATTATCAATGAAGGAGTACACTGAGGAATTTTACAGATTGAACATCAGAGAAGGACATAAGGAGAGTGATGAAGAAAAATTTGTGAGGTATATTAATGGCATGAGGTATGAGATTCAGGATGAAATCAGCATCATGACAATGAGAACTCTATAATATTATTATCAGGTGGCACTGTAAGTAGAGGAGAAGTTGGCCAGAAAACAAAACCAATGAAACAGAGGAAAGAGTCCAAACAGAGGTAGAGGACTGTTCGAGAGAAATTCCAGAAACCCAAAACTGAAGCTGGGAAGTATCACAGTTAGACTGAAAGAGGTGGAAGTTCCCGAGGGGGAAAATATGATGGAAGAAAATATTTTTCTCGAGGAAGAGGAAGAGGTAGAGGAGGAGAAGTGAAATTCTATGCCTGTGGAAAGACAGGGAATATGTCTTGGGAATGTCCTAAGAGGAAGAAAGAAGGAGGTAGAGAAGTTCACATTTATGAAGAATAGAAGAGGAATGTAGAGGCAGAAGCAACAAAATATGGGAAGTCCCTCATGATGAGGAAAGTTCTCTTAAAACTAGAGAAATAATAAAAATAGTCAGTTCGGAGTAAAAGTTTGTTCACGACTGCTTACAAAACAAAGGATAGGGTATGCAAAGTAATCATAGACAACGGGAGCATTGATAATTTGGTATCCACATAAATGGTGGAAAATCTAAAGTTAGAGACAACTACACATCTGAATTCGTACAAGGTATCATGGCTGCAGAAGGGACACCAAGTCATGGTAAGTCGACAATGAACTGTTGAATTTAAGATAGGAGGTTATAAAGATGAAATTTTGTGTGATGTCATACCTATGGACGTTTTTCATGTTTTGTTGGGAAGACCATGGAAATATGATAGAAATTTCATACATGATGGGAAAAAAATACTTACACCCTTGAGAAGAATGGTCGTACACATATGTTGTTGCTAATGGAGGATAAGAGAGTAAAGGAAGAAGCTAGCCCAAGCATACTTTTCATGAGTGGAAAAGACCTCTTGAATGAAGTCAAGAAGGAACAAGATATGCAGTTTGTTGTGGTGAGGAAGCCCAGAGTCATCCTTACAAGAACTTCTATGGATGATCTTCCTGTAGAGTTTCATGAATTGTTAGATAATTTTGTTGATATCGTGGTGGATGAGTTACCTCGTTCTTTACCACCCATTAGGAGTATCAGTCACCACATTGACCTTATTCTAGGAGTGAGTTTTCCAAATAAAGAACCATATAGGTTGACACCTCAAGAAAATGAGGAGGTCAAGAATCAAGTCCAGGAGTTGTTGGATAAAGGTTTGGTCAGAGAAATTTTCATTCCATGCACAATACCAACTACGTTGAGTTCAAAGAAACATGGAGGTTGGAGAATGTGCACAGGTTCTAGAGCCATCGAAAAAATCACCATTAGGTATAGATTTTCTTTACCCATAATGGATGATTTGATGGATTTCTTGAGTGGAGAAAATTATTTTTCCAAGATAGACTTGAAGAGTGGATATCATCAGATACGAATAAGAGAGGGAGATGAATGAAAGATAACATTCAAAATGAATGAAGGATTGTATGAGTGTCTTGTCATACCATTTGGATTGAGGAATTCCCTAAGAAAATTCATGATATTGATGAATGAAGTACTCACATATTTCATTGGTAAGTTTGTACTTGTGTATTTAGATGATATTTTAGTTTTCAACAAGACTGAAGGAGAAAATTTGAGACACTTGAAGTTGGTGTTGAGGAGGTTGCAACAGGAGAAGCTGATGATAAATATGAATAAATGCTCTTTCATGAAGACATAACTCATATACTTGGGTTTTCCGATCTCTTCAAATGATTTTAAGATGGATCTAGAGAAGGTGAGAGAAATCAAAGAATGACTTGCTCCAAGAAACATATTTGTGGTGACAAGCTTCCATGGATTAGCAAGTTTTATAGAAAATTCATTAGAAATTTAAGTGGCATTTGTGCACCCATACTAGACACCATAAAGAAAAAACATCGATCTTATAATTGGATAGCAGAACTTGGAAAAAGCTTTAGATTATTGAAAGAGAAGATAACAGAACAATCGATTCTGGTTCTACCATATTTTAAGAAGACATTTCAGGTGAGATGTGATGCAAGTGGAGTAGTTATTGGTGCATTATTGAGCCAAGACAATAAGCATGTTGTTTATTTCAGTGAGAAGAAAAATGACACTAACAGGAAGTAATCAACGTATGATAAGGAGTTTTATGTTTAATAAAAGCTCTGAAAGAATGGAGGCATTTTCTTTTTCTGAAGGAGTTTGTCTTGTACAATGACAATCAAGCTTTACAATTCATAACCAAACAAAAGAAATTGAACCAAAGACATGATAAATGGGTAGAATTGATGCAGAATTTTACTTTTGTTACTAAGCACATTAGTGGTAGAGCTAACAAGGTTTCTTATGATTTTAGGAGGAGATGTATTATTATGCAGGAATTTCAAGTGGAGGCCTTAGGGTTTGAACATCTTAAGGAAATGTATCGTGAAGATCCCGATTTTAAATAGGCTAGATACAAATCATGTGAAAACCATTTTGTAAGGGACATAAGTCAGTGGATAGAGTATTTAATCCAATATGGACTATTGTTCAATGAAATCCAACTATGTATTCCAAAATGCTCAATGAGATACAACTTGTTGAAAGAAAAGCACAATAGAGTATTGGTTGGAATTTTGGCCATGATAAGTCTTATGCACAAATGAGTTATTCATACCATTGGCGAGGTATGAGGTCCAACATGAAGAAATTTGTGGATAGATGTAGATTCTACCAATATGAAAAATGGAAGCAACATAACATTGGTCGGTATCAACCATTTCCTATTCCAGACAGGCCGTGGGATTCCATAAGCATGGATTTTATGTTGGGATTTCCAAGAACCCGAAGGGGGATTGATTCCATATTTTTAGTGGTCGACATATTTTTAAAAATGGCACATTTCAAACCATGAAAAAAAACCAATGATGTTACTCACACAACCAATTTGTTTTTTAAGGAGGTTGTGAGATTGAATGGATTTCCCATAAGTATAGTCTCAGACAGAGAACAAAATTCATGGCACACTTTTGTAGAACTTTGTGGAAGAAGTTGGGGACAAATCTGTCCTTTAGTTAAACATATCACCCTTAGATAGATGGACAGACTGAAGTGGTAAATCAAATTTTAGGGACTTTGTTGAGGATCTTGGTAACTGGACATCACAGTCAGTGGGATCAAAATATGCCCCAAGCAGAGTTTGGTTATAATGATGCTCTAAATTGAAGCACTGGAAAAATACCACTTTAAATAGTGTATGGGATGCATCTGAGAGGAGTTTCAGAGTTGATATATTTGAGACATGATGAGTTCCGAAGTGCATAAGTAGAAGACTTTGTTGTATAGATGAAAAATATTCATGATCAGATAAAGGGATAGCTATAAGATAACAATTAGAATGATAAGAGCCTAATTGATCAGAGAAGAAGAGAGGTTCATTTTGAAGTTGGAGATCAAGTTTTAACACACCTGAGAAAGGAAAGGTTCCCAAGGAGAACATATAACAAATTAAAGATGAAGAAAATAGGACCATGTAAAATCCTCAGAAATTTTGCTTCCAATCCTTATGAGATTGAACTGCCAAAAGATGTGGGAATATCACCCATATTCAATGTTGCAGACCTATACCATTAAATGATGAATGATACAGAGGGGATAAATGATCAGAAGGATATCTAGTGGGAAAAGAATATTCCCACAAAAAAAAATCCACAGATGGAGAAAATTATAGATCAGAGGATTGGTAAGAAGACCAGGAGGAAAAATTATTTTGAGTACCTGGTGAAGTGGAAGGATCACCCCGTAGAGGATGCTAGTTGGGTAACTGAACCTGATATTCAGAAGCATGGAAAAAACGTACAGGAGCTCATGGACAAGAGTCCATGAATAATTTTTTCTAGAGGAGTATGATGCAAGAGCATCACCATCAGTAATTAAAGAGGCCGAGTGGAGGACAACTCAACACCCAATGCACTCATTTCAAATCATTTTTGATCCCAAGGAGAGCGCGTTATTTTGATATTTTTAAAGTGTTGTAATTAAAGATCTTTTAATGTTTGGAGGCTTGATCCATTTCATGAGATTGTAGGAGATTGTATTTTCTTTAATGCAAGTTAGGATTGTACAGATACTGAGCATCAACTCATATCTGAATGTAATGGCCATTTATTGTAATAAGCCTTAGTATATAGGTGTTTTTAATTTTGATTGGATAACACTAATATGGTTGGAAGGAAGGCTTGAGAAGACTCTCCATGTATAAATATATGTAACCGATGCCGAAATGAGGCCGCTGAATGTTATTTTTGTTGTTGCTAGTTATTGTAGAGAGATGTAGAGAGTTGTATGAGTCCATGTACATACTTTGTTGAATGAATAAAAGAAGAAAATGTTTGATTCCAAATGCATGGTGTTACTTATTTCTGAGTTTTATGGAGTGAATATCATGTTCTTTGTTTTATTTGTTTTATGTGCTTGAGAATGCATTTCATAGTTACATGTGTGAATTGTTAATGTTTTTATAAGTTTCAAGTGTTTCTCTTTTGAGAGTTCTGGTGCAAGGAGTTCATAGTGCCCTCAGTAAGTGTGAAGGTTGAGTCAATATTGACTCAAAAGATCAAAATAGGTAGTGAGAAACTTTGCATCGGAAGTGCAAGGAGTGCATAATCGCTCAATAGAGAGAAAAGTTTGAAGAAGACCCACACAAGGTGTGCATTGGGCCAACACTTATTCGAAGTGTTGAAGAAATCTCAGAGAGAATGGATGAAAGGAGTGCACTAGAGGTCTGAAATACCTCAAGGAACAAATCTCAGGAAAGATAACAGTGAAAATACTTAAGGAGGATAATTTTATTTGTTTTAAGGGTTAAATAGATGAGATCCATTCAGGAGGATCCAAGATATCTCGCCACCATCATATATGGAGAAGTTGCGCAAGGGTTAACCTTTGAAGTCCTTCAGACTTCATGAATTTGAGAGATTTGGAGCATAGAGCATGGAGGAATCAGGATCCCCGAAGGCCCAAAGGTCAGAGCTAATTACAACCATCCACTTCCCAAGGACATGTGTCAGTAGATCGTCAAATATGGAAGACTAGAAGTCTAAGAGAATAGAGGGAAGAAGTTTTCGATCCCTCCGAAGTCACGAAGTCCAGATTCGATCTGAGCTTTCGATCAGAGGAGGACAAGTGGCAGTAGATATAGAGGTCTGAAGATCTAGTACTCTAGGGGAAATGAGTGAAATATTTCTTGGAAGCAAGGATTTCTAAAGTCCCAAACCACGATATTCATCCTAGTCGTTGATACAGAGGAGGACATGTGGAGGAAAGAGAGGTCCTTCGACATTTCAATGTTTGAGAGATTTAACGATTTTCACTACGCACACACCCGGACACCCAAAGTAAGAAATAGATCTGAGTCGCCTGTTTGACGGAGCGTGGTGGCCATTGATTTGAATCCTTCATGAGTTCTCTAGTTCGACACTATGAAGGTTTTAAAGTATTAGGCATCCAGAACTCCCAAAGCCCAAAGTCCTGGAGTGAATCTTAGTCATTGGTCAATGGGAAGGAGCACATTGTTGATTTCTTGTTGTGTGTGTTCATCGGTCTGGCACTCTGGCGGAACTGTGGAGTGGCAATTCAAAAACCCCTGAAGCCCAAAAGTGTGAAGTGGGGTATTAGTCATAGATTGGAGTAGACATTGTGAGTTGTTGATCCCTACTATGGTTCAACGCTCCATTAATTCGATGTTCAAAAAGATTGGAGTTCTATTCTTTTGAGACTCTCGAAGCTTGATAGTTTTGAAGTCACGAATTCTTCGGAGACTTGAGGATTGGCCTACAGTTTTTTCCCATGGTTTCCAGGAAGGGGTTACTCATTATTGGGGACCCCCGAAAGGTAGATTTTTCATTTAGGAAAAACGTTTTAAGGCATGTGTAGTGAATTTGAGGGCTCATAAAGAGACTCTGAGCTATTTTGGCTCCTGAAGTTGATCAATCCTAGACCAAGAGGTTGTATAGGCCCTAGGAATGGGTGGGGGTCTGCATCAGATTCTCATAATTAGATTTTCTCCTACCCTTTCCTATGACCAATCATAAAAATCCATTGCATTGGAATCTGGTAATCATACATTGCTTCTAGACATTGAAATTTTGACCACTAGACTTCTTACTAGGGTTCAACAATATATACAATAAATGCACTATTTTTTCTCAACAAATAAATGCCAAGCAACAATGGAATAATTTAACTAATCCCAAGAAATCAAAATTCACCTACAAAACTTAGTTGTGTAGACACATTTCTATACCACCTGACACTATACCTGATGATGCCACATTGACATCAATCCAACACCACCATTATATCTTTGGGTTCTAGTAGAATTTTTTTGTTTGTTTAATTGAATCTAGAAAACAATCTTTTGTGTAAAAAGTTAATATAAAAATTATGCTGAAATTCTAAATTAGAAATTGTGTCTTAAACTTAAGAAATTTTACCTCTTTCCTAGATTTTCCCAGATATAGTCCCTGAGAATTTACATCCTTAGGGATGATATGAAATATAATAAAAAAATAGCAACAATAGGTGATATTTCACTTCTCAACAACCCTAATCCACTAGGCAATTCAAGAGAAAAGATATCAAGCTTATGCCACAAATTTCAACATTCTAGGGTAATCTTATCATGCATAAACTAGATCTAAAAGTCACTTTCTGTCATTGATGGTGTTGTAGGATGTAGAAGAAAACATGATTTTTTTATATCTATCTTCATTGAGTGAGGGAATTTCAGGTAGAATAGAGGAAAGTGAGACATCTAGTAGGTCTAACAGGTGGAGATCAACTAGAGGTGAGAAGGTCAGAAGAAAATTCCATAGACACATGGAATTTTTTCTTGCGAAAGGGGGATGATGTTCTTATGATCACGAGAGCATAGACGACATTGAGGTTTCCTTGAGATACAAACATATAGTGAAATTATGGGTACCCAGGGATCTTCCTGAAATAAACATTGATTTTTGTGTAAATGAAAGGATATACCGGATTGCTCCATTGCCATTAAATGGTTTGGGGCTATTTTCCATGGATGGAATAAAGGTGTGTTATAATAGATTAACTAATTTGATGGAGTACATTGGACCCTTTTATATCTACAAATATTGGATACGAATAGTCCAATATACAAAAAGTATGCGAAGATATGGCTTGGTTGCAAATTATATACAACTAAAATATAATGATCAAAATAAAGGAGCAACTATATATATTGATGGAAGGCCAAAAGCAGTGGGGAATATTGCATGGTTTATAAATAGTACATGACACATGACCACAAATAAGAAACTCAATTGTGTATTTGAGGGGCGTGAAGGAAACCATGTATTCATATGTGCAATAAAATCAATAGCTATAGGGGAGGAGTTATTGATTGATTACAATTTGAATGGAATAGATATAGACATTGCTATTATGGGGGAGGTACGTATACTAATTTACCCAACCTGTAAGAAATGAATCTTATATTTTATGATTTTCATTATGTTCTTTATGGTGTTAATCCATTTGGAGAGCTTCAATATGTTTACTCAGTGTGGCCTATTTTTGTTATCAACAATAACATTCCTCATTGGATGTCAATAAAGATGGAGGATTTCTCATACATTTGAATGTATTTCTCACGATAATGATAAAGGTTCTAATTTTAATGTAATGTGGAAGGTTGATCATGGTAAATAAAAAATGGCCTCAGAACAGGTAACAAACAACTATTTTTGAATTGAATTTAATGTGCATTTTATTTATGTGGCGATTAGTTATTTTATTTTTTACATAACTGTGTTATCATTTATTTTGTTGAAAATGTAGTCGGTGGGCCATGATTCTAATGATGATTCGCTCGATGAAAGGGATTTGTATGAATCCCCCAACCCTATGGTTTTAATTTAAAAAAATATCAATAAAGAAAACAAGGAACTAGCTCACATGCTAGATATTCTAGATTAAACTCCTGAGGTCGAAGAAAGGATCAAAGAAGTTATGACAAGGCTTAAGACATATAAGGTAATAACCATAATTTCAATTGGTTTTAGTTTTATGTCATAAGATCAATTTTGAATGCTTTATTTTTAACTTTTACATTATCTAAACAAAAAAATGTTTTCTTTCTTACATAGAGATTTTTGGATTCTGTTGACCCTGACATGCATGGTGCCAGTAGTAGTGGCATTTCACAGATGCCATAGGGTCATGATGGAGGCCCTTTTAAACATTCCAAGACACAACTATTAAGATCTTCACCTTCCACACCATTGGGTGGGAGCCACGACACGCAAACCCAGGAAGCGACCACACAGGTAGGCTCTGGAGGTGGTGACAGAGATGAGGCTAATAATTTGACCAACTATATGGTTTATTTTCCTAAATAAAGACATGTGACCAGCAAGGGGACCCTTAAGGGAAAATTTATGGTCAACAAGGAAGGTATTCCATTAAAGCAAGTTAAAGTCCCACATAATTTTTAAAATTTTAATTGTTTCATGTTATCTATGTAGATAAATATAAATCATCTAAATTATTATTTTTAAATTAATAATCATATAATCTTTTTGTGTGTAGGTAACACAGATTTTTATAGGTACTTGGAGAATAAGGCGTTGATGATTTTTGGGCCCACCATATGGGAGAGGTGGAATTCCTAGAATTCCAACATCAAAAAAGAATTGATGGATTATCTTGAAAGCCTTTTTTGTGTAGACATATTTAATAAGACCTTGGCCACCGCCGCAGATGACCAATATTTAAAATATACACGAGAAACATATAGGAAGCACTTGAAACAAAAGGATAGGTACGAGTTTCCTCTGATAATTCCAGATAGGGAGTAGAAGGCCCTCATTGAGGACACATAAGAGAATAAATTGACAGATGAAGGAAAAACACCCTCTGGTCCCAGTAGGTAAATTACAATTTCAATTCAATACCTTCAATTTTTTTTAGATGTAAATAAAAGTGTGGTATATATTAACATACTTGAAAATTTTGATGATAGGTTGACTGACACGTCAAAGGAAACAAAAGAAAGGATTTCCAAATGTAGCCAACACAGGCTAGGCCAAGGAGACTACTTGAAGTTGTGATGCAAGCCCCCCCTCTCTCCTTAGGGTTGCACGACCTCCTGGTCAAGGATATTCAACTATCAGAACCATATTAGCTCCTCTATGCCTTACTGGCCCCAAAATGAGTTACACATAGGCCTTTTTATCACCTTAGGCGCAGGTTATATGGAACTGTGAGCCCCTTTCCTTAGCACTTTAAAATCTTGGAATTTCGGGCGTTAGCTCTTTTATGCTAGCCCTCCTCCACATGGGACCTCGACTATAACCTAGGGCACAATCCCCTGAGCACTTCATAACATTGGGTTTCAACGTTCTTAGCAATAGCTATACCCTTTCATTTGAACCCCAAATCGTGAACTCACCTAGTAAGATCTACGGTTTTCATCTCTCCCACAACCAATGACTGTGATCTATTTGGACTCCGATCTTCGATAGAACGTCTTAAAACTACTCTTTTCTGAAGTATTCCATACCCATAATATTATATTAAGCACCACATGCCTCTCTTGATCAATGACTAAGATTCACCCCTTACTCCGCTTCGGGCGACCTCTCTTTCCCCTCATCTCTTCTTCGAATCTCATGAAATGGTGACATCTGTCCTTCCAGATTGATGGTTGGGATCTCTTCACAGATTCAGACTTCATTATTTTTCACCTTTCTACACCCCAAGTGTTCTGATTTACGAATTTTTGAAATAACTAACGGCTAACCACCGCACAACTTCTCCCAGATCAGACGGTTTGGAATGATTCCGCTTCTCCTGGGTGGATATTGATTGTCTCTTTGAAGAAAAACCTTAAAGGCTCCTCCCTTTTAAACATTTCTCCTATTAACATTTCAGATCTTGTCTTCCTCCAAACCCTTATTTCTTTAAATGGTTTTCTTCGACACTTAGTTGAGTTTTGGCTCTGTGCACGCCTTCCAACATAATTTTACACACACTTCTATGAGCAACCACTTGAGCTAGTCCTCCTGAGCTTTTGGTTCAAAAATTCTGTCGACGCAATCCTTGTGGACAATATGCACACTCCGCATACAAATTCCATGTTATCTCTCCAGAGCTTTGAGTCGAATCAGACTTTTCCAACGTACTCCTTGCGAACAATACACACTCTTTGCGTAAGATCGTGGAAGAGAAACAAGTAAAACCTATCTAATGTTTCACAGATTCGCACATTCAATAGTATAAATCATACATTCATGAAACATAAAATAACATAAAATATTTAAGCAACACTAACACCATGCATTTAGATCAATATCCCTTTGTTATCTTCATTCAAATGTAAAATGACTACAGTTATGATAAAACAACAACAATTAAAATTCAACAACAACTAAATCACAACAATCTCCTACTAATTTGAAGCTACCATCGTATCCAGTAGCCTAATCTCCTATAGCCTCATTTGGGAATACAACACCTCTACTTATCCCATAGGGGTCCTAGGGTTCCCTCCGACTACCTATCTTCTCGAAGTAAAAACTAAATACTCCTTAAGAACTGTCTTATTAAAGTCTGAGAGTGAAAGTCCCATATTTCTCATGATCGTTCAGCTTCCAGCATTTAGATATTCTCATTTTCAATCCATTCAAAATATATTTGTAGGAAAGGACAGCATTTAAGATTCCAAAATTTATTCAAAAGGCATGCTAGGGCATTGAGTTATCTCTCCACGTCTACTGATGATGCTCTTGTATCATACTCCCCTGGAAAAAAATTCATTGACTCCTGTCCATGAGGTCCTACACTGACTTCCCATACTTCTAGATATCAGCTTCATTTACCCAATTGGCATATTCTATTTGGTGTCCTTTCCACTTTAACAAATACTCCAAATAAATATTCCTCCTGGTATTCTTACTGATCCTCTGATCAATGATTCTCTCCATCTGTGGCTTTTCTGCTACATACATCTGCTTCTCCCACCAAACCTCTTTTTGGTCTTCTGATTCTTTCATGTCATCTTCCGTGTAATGATACATGTCTGAAACATTAAATATGGGTGATATACCCACATCCTATGGAAGCTCTATCTCATAAGAATTGGTACCAAATTTCCTTAGGATCTTTCATGGTCCTATCTTCTTTAGCTTCAGTTTGTTATGTGTTCCTGTTGGGAACCTTTCCTTCCTTAGATGTGCTAAAACTTGATCTCCCACTTCAAATTGAAGTTCTCTCCCATGTTGATCAACTCTGCATTTATACTCTTTTCTTTTATTATGAAACTACTCCTTGATCGGATTATGAAGCTTCTGCATTTTTGCAATGAAGTCTTCTGCTCCAACGCTTCTGAATTCATTTTGATCCAGGTTTCTCAATTTTAATACTCCTATTGGCTTCATTTCATACACTATATGGAATGGACTCTTTCTCATACTTTTGTTTACTGAGTCATTGTATGCAAACTCTATTTGTGACATAATTTAATACCACTGGCTATGATGTTCAGTGACCAAACTCCTCAGCAAATATCCTAAACTTTGATTTACCACTTCAGTCTGCCCATCCATTTGAGGATGATATGAAGAACTAAAAGATAGTTCTATCCCCATCTTCTTCCATAATGTTCTCCAGAAATTATAAAAATTTTTGTGTACCTGTCTGAGACAATACTCCTCGGAAACCCATGGAGTCTCACAACTTCCTTGTAAAACAAATTTTCAATGTGTGTTGCATCACTAGTCTTCTGGCATGGGATAAAGTGTGCCATATTTGAGAATCTTTCAACTAAAAAAAATATGGAATCACTTCCCCTTTGGGTTCTTATTAATCCCAACACAAAATCCATGCTTATTGCATCCCAAGACCTATCTGGAATAGTCAATGGATGATACAATCTGGTGTTCTGTTTCTTTCCTTTTGCATATTGGAAAATCTTACATTTGTTTACAAACTTCTTCACCTCTTCTCTCATACCTGGCCAATAGTATGAACTGTTCAACTGTGAAAATTTCTTGTCATGGCCAAAATGTCCTGTTAGGCCTCCACTATGTTTTTCCTTCAACATATTTTCTCTCATTGAACACTTTGGTATGCAAAATTGGCAACCCTTAAACAACAATCTATCTTGAATCATATACTCTATCCACTAACTTTTGTCTCTTAGCACAGGATTCACACATGCTTCATATGATTCTTTAAAATCTGGATCATCACAATACATCTCCTTAAGGTGTTCAAACCCTAAGGTCTTCACTTGAAATTCTTGCATAATCATACATCTCCGACTCAATGCATAAACAACCTTGTTAGAATTACCAGAAATATGTTTAATGAAAAAAGTGAAATTTTTCATAAACTCTATCCACTTAGCATGTCTCTGAATTAAATTCTCTTGTCTGGTTATGAGTTTTAAATCCTGATTATTGCTATACAAAACAAATTCTTTTGGAACAAGGTAGTGCCTCCATTTCTTCATGGCTTGAATTATTGCATAAAATTCCTTATTATATCTAGAGTAATTTTTCTTAGTGTCATTCAACTTCTCAATGAAATATGCAACATATCTATTATCTTGGCTCAAAACTGCTCTGATTGCAACTCCACTAGCATCACATATCACTTGAAATGTCTTCCCGAAATATGGCTAGACCAGAATCAATTATTTTGTTATCTTCTCCTTCAATATATTGAAGCTTTTATCAACCTCCTCTGTCCATTTGAGAGACTTATGTCTTTTCTTCACCGTATCCATCATCTGTGCACCAATCCCACTGAAATTTCTAATGAACTTTCGATAGAAACTCACTATTACATGGAATATTCTCACCTCAAGTATGCTCCTTTGTGATGACCATTATCTAATTTCTCTCACCTTCTCAGGATCCATCTTCAATTCATCCGAAGAGATCACAAAACCCAAGTAAATGAGTTATGTCTTCATAAAAGAGGATTTCTTTAAATTTATCAGCAACTTCTCCCACTGAAACCTCCTCATCACTAATGTTAAGTGCCTCAGATGCTCTTCTTTAGTTTTACTGAAGACCAATATATCATCCAGATATACAATCACAAACTTACCAATGAAATCTTTCAATACCTCATTCATCAATCTCATAAAAGTACTTGGGGAATTTGTCAATCCAAATGGCATAACAAGCCACTCATACAACTCTTCATTTGTCTTGAAGGTTGTTTTCCATTCATCACCTTCCCTCATCCTTATCTAGTGATATCCACTTTTCAAATCTATCTTTGAAAAAAAATTTGCTCCACTTAAACAATCCATTAAGTTGTCTATCCTTGGCAAAGGAAATCTATACCTGATGGTGATCTTGTTTATGGCTCTAGAGTCTGTACACATTATCCATCCTCAATCCTTCTTTGAACTCAACATAGTTGGTACTGTGCATGGGCTCTGTTAGCACTCTGTAAATTTCCAAGAGGTTGACAAAGAAGAATCCACAAAGGTAACTTTATCCAACCGCTTTTAAAGCTGGGATCTAGCCCTTCCAGCTTCAGAGAGGGATCTCTCTATAAGATTTAGCTTTGTTTTTAATCTAGATATTAGGCTAGGTAAAAGGAACGAGTATGTTTTGTTGTAAAAGGGTTTATAAATTGGTTGAGACAGTTCACACATCCATTGGGCTATGGGGTCTGTATCTAATTAAATGTAAGAAACAACCGAAAATACCAAAGAAGACTTTCACAGGGTGAGATAATGCATTCAAATGGATCTTTAATAATTTAAATGATGGATAGAATAAAATATGAGACAGATCACTCAACTAAGAAGCAGTTAAGAATTCCTTAAATGAAAACCTTAGAAGATAAACATTTAAATCTTTAAAGTCAGAAACAGGGTATCTAAGATAAATCCTGCAACATATGTTACTTTTAAAGATTAGTTTCAGAAAACACTATGATCACTAAGCAAAGAAAACATTAAACTAAGAGAAAAACGTCACCAGTGAATACATGCAAGAATCCTGTAAAAGTGCTTCCTCTTTATTAATGGCCGATATCTTCAAAAATCTTACAGTTTGATAGCAATAGGGTGTGCGAATCAACAACCCTTAATACTTCGAGAGTTGAAGTATTTATAATTCAAATTACAAACGTTCCTGTCATAACTGATCAGGACGTGCTCATTCTATTTTTAGCCTAACTACCTCAACTAATCAAAAACTGTTTGATGACTCAGTACAACTGCATGTGGTATTTCTGGGGTAGGCCGTTGGCAAGGTGCCTTCGCATCCTCTTCTAACTGGACAGGTGACTGGATGGTGACAACTTATCTGCTAATCTAGTAGATCACAAAGTTCTTCCCATCGGAGATGATTTGGCACTGTGACTTTAAGTAGTCTCCGATACACTTCATCCATGTCTGTATACTTAGCAAATGTAGGCTTGATAATGAATATGTGTTTAATATCGTGTTGGATACTAATATCCAACTGCAGGGCCTCCATGAATGCTTTACCTATGATACTCCCTTATACCCCTGCAAACTTGGAACTGTCCTTAGACACTTCAGCCAACCTCTTCTTGTAGTCAGGGAGTGTCATTAGTTTATCATTAATGACCTTCAAGCCAGGTAGGCCCTTCCTTTAGAGAGCATCTATCTTATTGAAAAACTTTTGTACTCCTTGATCCATGACTTGAATCTTCTCCTCAAGCTAGAGCATGAGACCTCTTTTGGTTAGAACCCTTTTTACCTCAAGTATAGTTTATGTCCTGTCCTCAATCTTCAATTCTTCAAGTTCCTCCCTAGTCTTGGAATTCAGGAATCTTATGATTTCATTTGCTTGTGCTGGCATGTCTCCCAACTCCATTCTGATTTTCTCAACAGCCTGTTTGCTCCTCTCGAGCAGCTCATTTTGTTCAAACATGATTTGAACCAATGGCCATATTTCATTTATGGACTTGGAAATGTCTGTCCACACAATCTCTTTGACTTCAGCCAAAGTCTTCCCTGCCATTGTCGGCTTTTGGAGCTGTTGTAGCTCCTTCCTGATTTGCTCATTCACCTGCTTTTCTTTAGATAGGCTTGTCTGGAAAGAAGTCTTTATCTCTTGGAGGTTCTCTACTTATTTCTTAAGCCTGCTGATTTCCGACTCTTGCAAGTTCATCCTCTCCATGGACCTGGACAGGTCTGTTGTCCCTTTTGGTAGTGGCACTGATGTTGCATATGGAATGGCTGTCACTGTTGTTGTACTCAAACCTGCAATTGGGATAGCACTCAATGGAATGCCTTCCATTGGCTTCGCCTGCTCTTTCTCCTTTAGCAGTCTCTCCATCTCAGCCTCCATCTCTTTTAGCTGAGCATTCTTCTCCATTAGTAACTTTAACATCTCATCCTTTTCCGCTTCCTTTTCTACTATCTCCTTGGCCTGTGGGTCCTCTGTTGGAGGGAGATTTAACTATTTTCTTAAGGATGCAATATCAACATTTTTCTTCTTAATCATCTCTTCGACCACTTTGACATTCGTTGGGTCGTAACCGATCTTGAGGACTAGCTCCTCCAACGTCTTAATCCTGTTGTCTTTCACGAAAGATGATATTTTCTCCAGCTTCAGTTGGGTCTGGGCATTGTTCAAAGCTACCCGAAATTTTGATGCAGAAGCTTAAGCGTGGGCCAATGTGTGAAAACCATCTCCCCAGTTTTCTTGTGCAGATCCATCTGATCTGCAGGATGCACGTCCTTTTCTTGGAACTCAAAGGTGGCCCTTTTGTAGTCTGATATCCCCTTGGGATCCGGCACTTGTGCCTAGAGGTAAGCCATATGCATCCTTCCGTTTTCAGTGTCAAAGGATGAAAGAAGCCTATGCTGAGCTGTGGATGACTTCTTCTGAAACTGGGCATAAGTGCTGCAAGTGAATCTCTGGTTCTTCTTCTTGATCAAGTCATATTTTTCGAAAATGCCTAACTTGGGACCAGTTTTACTCAACGGAGTGTCTAGGGGAGAACCTGTGTATTTTATTGCTGTTGATATTGCCTTATGCTGACTCGAGCCGAAAGGTAGAGTGACTGGCTTGACCTTTGTGGTAGTTATTGTGGTAGTAGAAACTTCTTGTTTTATTGTTGCGCCAGGCACTGAAACTACTTTGGCTTTTTGGAGTGTATCTGAAATTCCTCTAATGACACCTCCGTTACAGGAGGAGATGACTCATGTCAGGGCCTCTTCTCCTTGGGGAACTGAGGTGTGGTAGTGGGTAACACACTAGTCGAGGGCGTCTGCTGTTCCACTTCAATTTGTTGTTCCTCGTCCATCAAATTATCAGGCTCCCATTCTGTCTGATTTGCAAATTTCTCGATTTCTGGCTTGGGCTCATGCGCATATGGGACATTCTTATTTTTCACTCTCATCTTAGAAATGATCCTGTAGGGATCATAATGCCAGGTGAAACTTGTAAAGAATTTTATCTCCTTTAACATTCTGTTTTCTTCCTCTCCTGCGCTTCGACTATTGTAGATGAAAGAACCAATCTGCCCTTTGATCCGCATTTGTTGCTTCTTCTTAAGGGAAACAAAGTGAATATCATCAGAATTCATTATCTGCCTAATATATTCTAATGCAAAAATTCTTACCGGTACATATCTCGGCAGCTTGTAAGGTGCCAATTTGCACCCATAAACTCAGATCTCAGAGTGATTCTGATACAAGTACTAGTCTCCTGTCTTTGCGTCTTCCAAGAGATGTAGAATTCTCTGGACCTCTTCATTTATTCGTGGCTCAGGCCGACCACCCAACATACTTACCACAGGGTGTTAAAATTGATCAATGAATGCTTTGAAGTCGTATTCAACAGAGTTATGTTTCAGAAGATAAGTCCACGTTGTGACTGGCTGGGGCTTCCCGTCGGCGTCCATCTTCTGCATGGAGAAAGTGAACCTGTCGGCTTGAAAGTACACGAACATGTAAGCCAGAATGGAGGAATATATGAACATCCCCTATGTGGCAAAATTCACAAATTGTTCATGGATATTATTGGCCAAGAAGGTGCTGTAGTCTTACTGCGTGGTGGGTTGTTCATCGTTTGAGAAAATGGACAAAAAACCTAGGATGGGCTCATCTACCCATTGATCAGTATAGTACCCAGGCAGGGCACAAAGGGAAGAAATGATTTGATTTCCTTTGGTAGAGAACATAGAAGAAGGGTAAGGGGGACTGGTGGAAGGGAGTGGAGTGGAAGTGGGGAGAAAAAGCTCGAAGATCTGAGCTCTCTGAGGGAAAGTCATTTTCTGATATAGCTCGGTGAGGATTTCTAAATTGAATGGGGACGCAGATTCAACACGGGTAATTTGCATCATCTGGTCAATATCTTCGGGGGTGATGAAGAAAAGGACGTCTCAAGATGAAGAAATGATGGTTTTCTAGACGGGGATGTTATGGGCTTGGCATTTGTGGGCGAATTCTGGGAAATGATGAATCTGGGGAAAGAGATACAGGGGCAAATTGGACTCCCAGAGTCCAATTTCGTCGCTTTGGTCCAGGAACACCTCCCAGAGCCATGACTGCAGATCGGAAAAGTCGAAATTGCAAATAGTATCTGCTATCAAATGATCATTATCAACCAAGGGGACTTTATCCAGGTCAACCAGAGGAGGAAGAAAAGGATTCTCTTCTTCTTCCACTGGTCGTGTCTTTGACACCATTTTAGCAACTGTACCTACAATAACAATACGTTAGTGGGGTCGAATAGCTGCGGGTGAGGGAGATACAGAGGAAATGGAGGAATAAGAGGTTTCTGGCGCAATGGATGAATAACGAGTGAGAAGGGAAACGACAGTTTTATTCAAAAATGGGTTGGTTTGGCACGGGAGATAGGTCAGTAGGATAACAGGTATATTATCCAGTTATTAATTGACAACGGGCCACTTGGGGGTGATATGGCAGGTGACGGTGGCCAAAGCATACGGACGGTTGAAGTGGTTGCAGGGGATTGGAGGTGAAGTGAAGTGGAAGTCGCCATAAGGGGCTGGTCATGAGTGAGGGATTTAGGTACTGACAACCGGGACTGACAGCAGTTATGGGATGAGACGTGACCCCAGGAACAAGTGGGACAAGTGGGCTCAGAGGAGGGTGATGTCCATGAGTGACGCGCTGTCAGACAACATGTGTATGATAGGACTCCTTGACCAATAGGACCATGCCACATGTAACAAGGGGCCCACCGAAAGGAATATTCATTCAGGACTCCCCCCCTTTGGTCAAAAGAAGAACACTAGGGGGGGTATGCAATCCATTTTGAACCATATATCTGCGCGCTTATTTCCTGGCCGCAAATCTTAGCGCGCTCCTTAATACCAATTCCGAACCCCCCCCCCCTCCATT
>ML780133.1:115000-143135 GCA_009831015.1 Picea engelmannii | reverse complement strand
CCCCCCCCCCCCCCTTGATTAAAAGCAGAACACTAGGGGGGGTCCAGAATGCTCTGTGAGCCGTTGATCAAAGCATCGTGATCTGGACCATTGAAAAGTGAATGTAACATAAAGCATGGGCGGAGAAATATGAGTTTGGGGAAAAACTTAGGATAAAGCATTTTATGGGTTTTTCTTTCAAATTTCAAAGAGATACCACCATGGGGTTTCGAACAAACTATTCTTAGGCATTTGGGGCATGGTGTAACATCTTTATTAATCTGTTTTCATGGGGGTTGAAACAAATGAAACAACTAACCTACACGCTAATCCTATCTCCTTAGGACCATTAACCCAGATTAAACTGTTGGGTTAAGAAATTACTCTACCTAAGGGCTATTTGACCAGGATTAGACAGTCTGGTCAAATTTATTCACTAATCTAACCTAAGGGCTATCTGACCAGGATTAGACAGTCTGGTCAAATTCATTCACTAACCTATCAACATTGAAAATTTAAAAGAACTTGGTCATGCTTGAAAGGTATGACCAAGTTATTGTTATTGCATGGGGCTTTTGTTTCAATTCTTTTATGCCCTCTTTTCTTTTTCTTTTCACAAATTATTTGAAGAATGAAATATCATTTGTCAACAAAATCACTAGATACAGATAATATCCAAGTCATCAACTGATTCCCATAATTTATGGGGTGATAACAGCGGCTCCACCTGGGGATGGTACTTGCCCTGTTAAGTGCCAAGAATCCAGTTTCCTTTCATTCTGAACAAATCTATCGAGTAGCCTTAATATGTCTTATTCTCAGGAAAATTTTGAAAAACAGTGATCAGCAGCTCAGGGCCTTCTCTTCGGGCTTCAACCCACTAACCAATGTTCCTCACTCAGAAAATGCAAGTAAAAACTGAAAATCGAAACGGGTATGTACAATGGAGAGCGATTTCTTCAATTCTTTTACTGGGGTGGAATATAATGCTTTAGCATTCTGTCATTCACAGGTGCTCCTAGCAGCTCTGACCCATCGGCATTGTTTAGTAGGAAAGCATTGTTACCTCTGAAAGCTTGGATCATGTAGGGCCCTGTCCATAGATGATCGAATTTCCCATTCTTTCCCTTGTCCTCGTTCCTGGCATCCCATCTCAACACTAAGTTTCCCAGTTCAAAATCATCCTCCATGGTTCGTTTGTCAAATATCTTCTTGATGTTCTCTTGGATGACCTGTGTTTTGTTGAAAACATCCTCTCTAGTTTGTTGCAAATGAATCATCTGATTGATTCGTCTCTGAGAGTCATTTGGCTCAGCTTGTATCTCCTGAAGTAACTTCATGACAGGGAATCCCAAAGAAGTTGGGAAAATGGCTTCGGTACCATAAACCAACTGGTAGGGTGACATACCAATTGATCTTTTGGTGGTCAGTCTATCTGTCCATAAAGCAAAAACCAATTTATCGTGCCATGATTTTTTATTCTCCTGCAATGTTTTCTTGATGATATTTACCAGAGTTTTGTTTGAGGAATCCGCCAACCCATTCCCCTGAGGGTAATAGGCTATGGAATGCCCCAAACCAATGTGGTAATAGTTGCAGAAATCTATGAGTTTCTTCGACCGAAAGGCGGCTTCATTGTCAGTAATAATCTTTCTAGGACAACCAAAACGAGACAAAATATTATTTTCAAGAAATTTGATAATAACTGAGTCAGTTGCTTGCCTGCTTGGTACAACCTCGATCCATTTGGTAAAATAATCAGTGGCAGTAAGAATCCACCTATGTTGGCCTGAAGACGGAGGGTGTATTTCTCCAATGAAATTGAGTCCCCATTGCTGGAAAGGAGCCTCAACTGAAATTGGTTTAAGAGGTAGAGGAAGGAGTTTCCTTTTTCCTTCGAACAGTTGACACTAGTGGCATGCTGTTACCTTCTGATGTACATCTGCAAACAGGGTGGGCCAGTAAAAACCAGCTCTAAGTATTTTGTTGGCTGTAACCTTCCAGTTCAAATGGCCACCACATTTTCCTGCATGAAACTCCTGCAACACTTTGTCAGCTTCATCTTTCAGTAAACAATTTAACAGAATACCTGCAGGATCTTTCCAATACAAATTTTCTTCTAGAATACAGAATTTCAATGCCTTCAACTTTAAAAATCTAGCTTTAGTCTTAGTTAAACCAGGGGGAGCTTGTAAATTTTGTAAGACAAATATAAGATCTGCATACCATGGAGAGTTGAGAAATACCTCTCTAACGTTTGGAGTCGCCATCTCACCCTGTTCATCTGCAACATCTAGAAAATTTATGTCAAGGGCCTGGAAGTTAGATTCAGCCATCAATTTAGCAAGGCCTTGGCCTTTGATTAGTTTTGTGGGCTTAATCTCTATATCGTATTCTAAAATGACTGCAATCCATTTTCCCCTTCTTCCATCGGGGTTGTCCTGTGTGAGAATATCCTTGACTACCGCGTTCGGAACATAAGATATGGTGTGTGAATGGAGAATGTAGACCCTGAAGTCCTTTATTGCTTTTACCAAGGCAAAAGCTTGCTTCTCCATGATATTGTAGTTCAGGGAAGCATCTCTTAAAGCTTTGCTGAAGAAAGCTATGGGTTGTTCATGCCCTTCACTGTTCTTCTGCAGTAATATAGCTGCTATAGTATGTTCAGAGGCGAAAGAAAAAAGATAAAAATCTTTAGTGAAATTAGGATTGATCAGAACTGGGGCCTCTGTGAGTGCTCGTTTGACTTGTTCGAAGGATTTTCTAGACTCAGAGTCCCATTTTATTTTAGTGTCCTTTTTAAGCATGTTTGTAATGTTTCGGAGGATTTCGGCCAGGTTGGGAATGAATCTTCGTAGAAAGTTAATTTGTCCGATAAAAGACTGTAGTTCTTTGAGGTTTCTTGGGTGATCTACCTTTAGTATGGCGTCTATTTTGCCGGGGTCAATTCTGATTCCATCCTTAGAGATGATATGTCCCAGTAGTTTGCCTTCTTCTAACCCAAAAAGACACTTCTTAGGATTTAATGAAATCCCAAACCTTCTACATTTCTCGAAGACTCGTCTAAGGTGTCGTAGGTGTTCATCGTCAGATTTGGAAAACACAGTCACATCATCTAAGTAAACGACAATAAACTTACCAGATTCCTCCACGAAAGTGATATCCATGGCCCTCTGAAACATGGCTCCGGCATTCATCAAACCGAAAGGCATCTTCACGTACATGGAAGTGCCCCATGGTGTGGTAAAAGCGGTTTTATCTTGATCGTCCGGATGAACTAGGACCTGGTTGTAACCTGAGAAACCATCTAGCAGAGATATCCTACTAGACCCGACCACTCTTTGCAGGAGGTGGTCCATCTTTGGTAATGGGTAATTATCTTTCAGGGATACTTTGTTCAGATTTCGGAAATCAATACAGAGTCCGATTTCTCCGGTCTTCTTCTGTGTAGGGACTAAATTAGAAACCCACTTAGAGAAACGTAATGGGACTATGATCTTGGCATCATACATCTTCTTGATTTCTTTTTCTATTAGAGGGAGCAACTTGGGATTTATCCTCCTAAGTTTCTATCTAAATGGTTTTTGGTCTTCCTTTATGGGAATTCTGTGTTGTATGATACTGGTATCATAGGCTTTCAAATCTTCGTAGCCCCAGGCAAAAACGTCAGAATATTCTTTGAATAGCTCAACTTATTTAATATTTTGTTCTGGGGGTATTGATTTGGACAGTTTGATCATCCTAGGTTTTTCCTCGGTTCCTATATTGCAGTCCTCCACCTCTTGTCCATGGGATTCTATTTTGGGTTTCTTAGCTACATCATTACTGTCGAACAGATCTTCTAAAGGGACTAGACCTCTGGGTAAAATATTGCTTTTTAATTGTAAAACATCGGCATCCATTCCTTCATCCCCTAAATCTCCTGAATCTATTGTATCTACTATATCTACAGTATTCACATTATTTATTTCGAATCCGAAACTTCTTACGTTCTCGTCTTCATTTTCTAAATCTATATTTGTACATTCAAAATCGTTCTTGCATTGCAGAAAATCCTCTATCTGATCATCATTTCCAAACACTTTCCAGTACCTAATATTATCGAGAACTGTAGGTTGGAATTTCACCTCCATAGTATAGGGGTGAGTTTGGCGGAAAGGAATCTTGCATGAGGCTACTGACGTAGCTAATCCGTTAGCCAGAATATTCTGTTCTCTCGACATTACCTGCAAGTCAACCTCATTAAAACACTTCAAATCGTCAAGAACGACATTCCTGTAGGCTTTGAGGCGTGGGTGTTTAGCAGCATACTCGCCTTTAATTTGTTTAATTATTAATTTAGAGTCACCTCTTACCATTATCTGCTTAGCACCAACTTTTTTCAACAGCTTCAGACTGAGCAGTAACGCTTCATACTCGGCAACATTATTGGTACAGTGGAAATTTAACTTGTAGGAATGATTTTCTGAATACCTGTCTCGATGATTATGCAACCAAACCCCATCTCCTGCTCCTTCTTTACTCACAGCTCCGTCAAAATCCATACTCCAGAAATCGGTGGGGAATTCTTCAGTGATTTCGTTTTTCATCTTTGAAACCTCATCGATTTTGGGATCTTCATCTTTACTAGATGCGTCTTCCATCAACGGAGCATATTGTTCTTCAGTATCACCATCATTATACAAGATAAATGAATCTAAATCAGAATGTGTGGAGTAAAGGGGGTAATTGTGAGGCTTTTCTTGACTACTTACCATGTACTTCATCAACGTTTCTCTATATAACCTCCTCTGCTGCCCAAACACTGGGATAGTGGCATAAGACATATCCAGCTGCAGGGTTCCTTTCAGCTTAGCTCCCCAAGATCTGGAGAGAAACATTCGATACTTAGGCGGGATGTCTGCAACCACTACGTCCATTACCATGCTTTTTGAAGGTATCTGAACCAAGGTGATACATAGGTCTTTGATTAAACCAATACATTTGACTTTGCTGGAGTCAAAGGAGTGTAAATCCTTGTATGGTCTGGTGACCTCCAGTCCTAGTTTTTCCATCACTGCTTTAGGCATCAAGTTATGTGAGGCACCTGAGTCCAGCATATCGTTATGTAATATCAAGTCGTGTATGTTTAAACTGATGTAAAAGGGAGCTACATCACCGGTATCGTCTCGACCGTCTACTTCAGGTCCGAAAAGAAGTTCAGGATGATCGTCGGTAAGGTTCACAGTGTCTGAATGGGTCACTGATCCAATAGTTAAGGCCTTGGTGCCTATGTCAGGTTCAATGGCCAGTGCTTTTATTACTTGTGAACGATACCCGTCTCGGTTCATCAACTCTGTAAGTGGGATGGGAATCTTTATTTTTGCTAATTCTCCTTCAAGACTAAAGGGTGTAAGAGCTCTGCCTTGGCTCATCAGTTCTAATTTGTCTGCTAGGTTTTTCAGCTCAGAAGTATTTGGCAGGTTAACATGAGAAGCATCAGGTTGTGATGGTCTTTTCAGGATGGTGATGTTTTTCTTTAACGGAGGGTCAACTTTATTCTTCTCAGAAATCTTATCGGGAGTCTTTTCAGTAGAAGGTTCAGGGGCTTTCTTAGTTTCAACTATCTTCTTGGAAGAAGTGCCTTCTATCTTTGAACTCCCTTCTGTCTTCTTGCTACGTAGATTGTACTACCTGTGTACTTCTAGAATAGAATTCTCCAAAGCCTGTTGTCCCTCATCTTCGGTTTCCTCACTTACCTTTGTTTGATTTAGCAGAAAAAGTTCCTGCTCTTCTTGAGTAAGAAAAATGGCCTTATTGTCGTGAATGCCCATAAGGTTAATGTGAGTGTCCTCCAATTCTTCAATCATGTCTCCCCCTTCATCAACATAGTTTTCCTGTAGAGGAGGTCTGATCAGCTGATCAGGACCTCTCTGATCCCTTTGATCTCTAGGATCTCTTTGTCTGATCTGAGGAGGGTTTCTCCTAAAATTGGGGTTCCGAATATGAGGAGCAGGTGCGTTGTCTCTCGGAGGATTTCTGTCTGAAATACTCATCCTTTCTATGAATAATTCCAATGATCTGACTACAGAATCCAATTTGGAATCGGTGTTTGACATGGAAGGTTCTTCTTTGATCGTGACTCTCCTTTCCGTCCGTTGACGGGCCCGTTTTTCCAACAGATTAGCCTCCACACTGATAGCACTCTTCTGCATGTCCTCTAGGGTGGCAACATTTCATTCTCTTAATTGGTATGACATGTCCGCATCAAATCCATCAGGGAATTTAATCAATGCTAGGCCTTGGGGCGGTTTGATTTTAGTGGGAATTGCATTGTACAGGTTGTTAAATCGGGTGCAATAATCCTGTACTGTCTCACCTTGGTTTCTTTTTATATTCTCGTATTATGACAGTATCTAGAGAGGGTTTTTCTTTACCTCCCATCTGTCAAGAAAAATTCTCTGGAATGCAACAAGGTTAGGGATTGAGGCGGCGGGTAAAGATTTGAACCATTTATTTACGTCTCCTGTCAGACTTTGGGCAAACAATCTCATTTGGACGTCAACTTCGTCGACTTCTTGCAAATCAAAGTAGTCGTTCATTTTTTCCACATGTTGTTGGGCGTTTAGAGGTCCGGTTGCTTCGAACTGTGGAAGTCTTGTTTGGTAATCTTGGGGCATGGCATGTAACGGCGCAGCCAAGACCAACGGGGCATACCGAGCAGCCATGATGGGTGGAGGAGGTTGAATGGTAACCTGGATGGTAGGTGATGTAGCGGCTGAAGATGAAGGTGAGGAGGGACTGCACGGCACTGAGGTGGTGATTTGCAATTTAGTCTTGGGAGATGAAACTTCTGGGGTTCGGGGTTGCAACGCAGTTGGATAAAAAACGAGTCCTGACACAAAACTGTCGGACCGTGTTCTAACCAGACTTCGAGGTGGAAAGGTATCAAGATCAAGGTTTTGAGAGGTAATAGGTTTTCCCAAAAAAGATGGTGACTTATGTAGGGGAGTATGACTCCCTGAGCCGGCAGCTGAGGCCTTCTGCCTAAGCAAATGGTCGGGGTTATCTATCGCTACTGAGAGTTCTTGGTTGGGATGAGACCGAGTGTGAACTTTCTTGGAAGCCAAATTTTTTTTTTGATTTTTATATATATATTTTTTAATTTCGTGAGTATGAAAATAATATATACAAAGTTTGATCAACCTCTAAACATTACTTTCTTTTCAGAATCAAACATTCTTTTTGGGGGAAAGAATACGTGAAATTGTCAATTTTTAATTCTTCCCCAGTATGGTCGCCATTAAGTTAGCACTCTGTAAATTTCCAAGAGGTTGACAAAGAAGGAATCCACAAAGGTAACTTTATCCAACCACTTTTAAAGTTGGGATCTAGCCCTTCCAGCTTCAGAGAGGGATCTCTCTATAAGATTTAGCTTTGTTTTTAATCTAGATATTAAGCTAGGTAAAAGGAACGGGTATGTTTTGTTGTAAAAGGGTTTATAAATTGGTTGAGATAGTTCACACATCCATTGGGCTATGGGGTCTGTATCTAATTAAATGTAAGAAACAACCGGAAATGCCAAAGAAGACTTTCACAGGGCGAGATAATGCATTCAACTGGATCTTTAATAATTTAAATGATGGATAGAAGAAAAGATGAGAAAGATCACTCAACTAAGAAGCAGTTAAGAATTCCTTAATTGAAAACCTTAGAAGATAAACATTTAAATATTTAAAGTCAGAAACAGGGTATCTAAGATAAATCCTGCAACATACGTTACTTTTAAAGATTAGTTTCAGAAAACACTATGAGCACTAAGCAAAGAAAACATTAAACTAAGAGAAAAACGTCACCAGTGAATACACGCAAGAATCCTGTAAAAGTGCTTCCTCTTTATTAATGGCCGATATCTTAAAAAATCTTACAGTTTGATAGAAATAGGGTGTGCGAATCAACAACCCTCAATACTTCGAGAGTTGAAGTATTTATAAATCAGATTACAAACATTCATGTCATAACTGATCAGGACGTGCTCATTCTATTTTTAGCCTAACTACCTCAACTAATCAAAAACTGTTTGATGACTCAGTACAACTGCATGCGTTATTTCTGGGGTAGACCGTTGGCGAGGTGCCTTCGCATCCTCTTCTGACTGGATAGGTGACTGGATGGTGACAGCTTATCTGCTAATCTAGTAGATCACAAAGTTCTTCCCATCGGAGATGATTTGGCACTGTGACTTTAAGTAGTCTCTGATACACTTCATCCATGTCTGTATACTTAGCAAATGTAGGCTTGATAATGAATATGTGTTTAATCTCGTGTTGGATACAAATATCCAACTGCAGGGCCTCCATGAATGATTTACCTGTGATACTCCCTTGTACCCTTGCAAACTTGGAACTGTCCTTAGACACTTCAGCCAACCTCTTCTTGTAGTCAGGGAGTGTCATTAGTTTGTCATTAATGACCTTCAGGCTAGGTAGGCCCTTCCTTTGGAGAGCATCTATCTTATTGAAAAACTTTTGTACTCCTTGATCCATGACTTGAATCTTCTCCTCAAGATGGAGCATGAGACCTCTTTTGGTTAGAACCCTTTTTACCTCAAGTATAGTTTCTGTCCTGTCCTCAATCTTCAATTCTTCAAGTTCCTCCCTGGTCTTGGAATTCAGGAATCTTATGATTTCATTTGCTTGTGCTGGCATGTCTCCCAACTCCATTCTGATTTTCTCAATAGCCTATTTGCTCCTCTCGAGCAACTCAATTTGTTCAAACATGATTTGAACCAATGGCCAGATTTCATTTATGGACTTGGAAATGTCTGTCCACACAATCTCTTTGACTTCAGCCAAAGTCTTCCCTGCCATTGTCTACTTTTGGAGCTGCTGTAGCTCCTTCTTGATTTGCTCATTCACCTGCTTTTCTTTGGATAGGATTGTCTGGAAAGAAGTCTTTAGCTCTTGGAGGTTCTCTACTTCTTTCTTAAGTCTGTTGATTTCCGACTCTTGCAGGTTCATCCTCTCCATGGACCTGGCCAGGTCTGTTGTCCCTTCTGGTAGTGGCACTGATGTTGCAGATGGAATGGTTGTCACTGTTGTTGTACTCAAATGTGCAATTGGGATAGCCCTCAATGGAATTCCTTCCATTGGCTTCGCCTGCTCTTTCTCCTTTAGCAGTCTCTCCATCTCAGCCTCCATTTCTTTTAGCTGAGCATTCTGCTCCATTAGTAACTTTAGCATCTCATCCTTTTCCCCTTCATTTTCTGCTATCTCCTTGGCCTGTGGGTCCTTTGTTGGAGGGAGCTTTAGCTGTTTTCTTAAGGATGCAATATCAACATTTTTCTTTTTAATCATCTCTTCGGCCACTTTGACGTTCGCTGGGTCATAACCGATCTTGAGGATCAACTCCTCCAACGTCTTAATCCTGTTGTCTTTTGCGAAAGATGATATTTTCTCCAGCTTCAGTTGGGTCTGGGCATTGTTCAAAGCTACTTGAAATTTTGATGCAGAAGCTGAAGCGTGGGCCAATGTGTGGAAAACCATCTCCCCAGTTTGCTTGTGCAGATCCATCTGATCTGCAGGATGCACGTCCTTTGCTTGGAACTCAAAGGTGGCCCTTTTGTAGTCTGATATCCCCTTGGGATCCGACACTTGTGCCTGGAGGTAAGCCATATGCATCCTTACCTTTTCAGTGTCAAAGGTTGAAAGAAGCCTATGCTGAGTCGTGGACGATTGCTTCTGAAACTGGGCATAAGTAATGCTAGTGAGTGTCTGGTTCTTCTTCTTGATCAAGTCATATTTTTCGAAAATGCCTAACTTGGGACCAGTTTTACTCGGCGGAGTGTCTAGGGGAGAACCTGTGGATTTTATTGCTGTTGATATTGCCTTATGCTGACTCGAGCCGAAAGGTAGAGTGACTGGCTTGACCGTTGTGGTAGTTACTGTGGTAGTAGAAACTTCCTGTTCTATTGTTGCGCCAGGCACTGAAACTATCTTTGGCTTTTTGGAGTGTATTTGAAATTCCTCTGATGACACCTCCATTACAAGAGGAGACAACTCTTGTCGGGGCCTCTTCTCCTTGGGGAACTGAGGTGTGGTAGTGGGTAACACACTAGTCGAGGGCGTTTGCTGTTCCACTTCAATTTGTTGTTCCTCGTCCATCAAAGTATCGGGCTCCCATTCTGTCTGATTTGCAAATTTCTCGATTTCTGGCTTGGGCTCATGCGCATATGGGACATTCTTATTTTTCACTCTCATCTCAGAAATGATCCCGCAGGGATCATAATGCCAGGTGAAACTTGTAAAGAATTTCATCTCCTTTAACATTCTGTCTGCTTCCTCTCCTACGCTTCGACTATTGTAGATGAAAGAACCAATCTGCCCTTTGATCCGCAATTGTTGCTTCTTCTTAAGGGAAACAAAGTGAATATCATCAGAATTCATTATCTACCTAATATATTCTAATGCAAAAATTCTTACCGGTACATATCTCGGCAGCTTGTAAGGTGCCAATTTGCACCCATAAACTCAGATCTCAGAGTGATTCTGATACAAGTACTAGTCTCCTGTCTTTGCGTCTTCCGAGAGATGTAGAATCCTCTAGACCTCTTCATTTATTCATGGCTCAGGCCGGCCACCCAACATACTTACCACAGGGTGGTAAAATTGATCAATGAACGCTTTGAAGTCGTATTCAACAGAGTTATGTTTCAGAAGAGAAGTCCACGCTGTGACTGGTTGGGGCTTCCTGTCGGCGTCCATCTTCTGCATGGAGAAAGTGAACTTGTCGGCTTGAAAGTACAGGAACATGTAAGCCAGAATGGAGGAATATATGAACATGCCCTCTGTGGAAAAATTCACAAATTTTTCATGGATGTTATTGGCCAAGAAGGTGTTGTAGTCGAGCTGTGTGGTGGGTTGTTCATCGTTTGAGAAAATGGACAGAAAACCCAGGATGGGCTCATCTACCCATTGATTAGTATAGTACCCAAGTAGGGCACAAAGGGAAGAAATGATTTGATTTCCTTTGGTAGAGAACATAGAAGAAGGGTAAGGGGGACTGGTGGAAGGGAGTAAAGTGGAAGTGGGGAGAAAAAGCTCGAATATCTGAGCTCTATGAGGGAAAGTCATTTTCTGATATAGCTCGGTGAGGATTTCTAAATTGAATGGGGACGCAGATTTAGCACGGGTAATTTGCATCATCTGGTCAATAGCTTCAGGGGTGATGAAGAAAAGGACGTCTCCAGATGAAGAAATGATGGCTTTCTGGTCGGGGATGTAATGGGCTTGGCATTTGAGGGCGAATTCTAGGAAATGATGAATCTGGGGAAAGAGATACAGGGGAAAATTGGACTCCCAGAGTCCAATTTCGTCGCTCTGGTCCAGGAACACCTCTCGGAGCCATGACTGTAGATCAGAAAAGTTGAAGTTGCAAATAGTATCTGCTATCAAACGATCTTTATCAACCAAGGGGACTTTATCCAGGTCAACCGGAGGAGGAAGAAAAGGATTCTCTTCTTCTTCCGCTGGTCGTGTCTTTGACACCATTTTAGCAACTGTACCTGCAATAACAATACATTAGTGGGGTCGAATAATTGCAGGTGAGGGCGATACGGAGGCAATGGAGAAATGAGAGGTTTTACTGGCGCGATGGATGAATAACGAGTGAGAATGGAAACGATAGTTTTATTCAAAAATGGGTCGGTTTGGCGCGGGAGATAGGTCAGCAGGATAACGGGTATATTATCCAGTTATTAATGGACAACGGGCCACTTGGGGGTGATATGGCAGGTGACGGTGGCGAAAGCATACGGACGGTTGACGTGGCTGCAGGGGATTGGAGGTGAAGTGAAGTGGAAGTTTCCATAAGGGGCTGGGCATGAGTGAGGGATTTAGGTACTGACAACCGGGACTGACAACAGTTATGGGATGAGACGTGACCCTGGGAACAAGTGGGACAAGTGGGCTCAGTGGAGGGTGACGTCCATGAGTGATGAGCTGTCAGACAACATGTGTATGATAGGACTCCTTGACCAATAGGACCATGCCACATTTAACAAGGGGCCCGCCGAAAGGAATATTCATTCCGGACCCCCCCCCTTTGGTTAAAAGCAGAACATTAGGGGGGGTCCGGAATCCATTTTGAACCATAGATCTGCGCGCTTATTTCCTGGCCGTAGATCTTAGCGTGCTCCTTAATACCAATTCTGGACCCCCCCCTCCATTAAAGGCAGAACGGAGGGGGGGGGGGTCCGGAATTCAATGTGAACTGTGGATTTAAGCGCTTTATTCTGGGGCGTCCAGATTTGCGCCCAAGTTATTACTGATTCCGAACCCCTGCCCTCCGTTAAAGGAAGAATGGAGGGGGGGGGTCCGGAATCCAATGTGGGTCATGGATTCACGCGCTCTTTTCTGGACCGTTCAGATCTGCGTAAATATTATCATCGATTCCGGAGCCCCCCTTGATTAAAAGAATAACACTAGGGGGGGGGTTCGGAATTTTATGTGAGCCGTTGATCAAAGCGCCATGATCTGGACCATTGAAAAGTGAATGTAACATAAAGCATGGGCGGAGAAATATGAGTTTGGGAAAAAAATTAGGATAAAGCATTTTATGGGTTTTTCTTTCAAATTTCAAAGAGATACCACCATGGGGTTTTGAACAAACTATTCTTAGGCATTTGGGGCATGGTGTAACATCTTTATTAATCTGTTTTCATGGGGGTTGAAACAAATGAAACAACTAACCTACACGTTAATCCTATCTCCCTAGGACCATTAACCCAGATTAAACTGTTGGGTTAAGAAATTACTCTACCTAAGGGCTATTTGACCAGGATTAGACAGTCTGGTCAAATTTATTCACTAATCTAACCTAAGGGCTATCTAACCAGGACTAGACAGTCTGGTCAAATTCATTCACTAACCTATCAACATTGAAAATTTAAAAGAACTTGGTCATGCTTGAAAGGTATGACCAAGTTACTGTTATTGCATGGGGCTTTTGTTTCAATTCTTTTATGCCCTCTTTTCTTTTTCTTTTCACAAATTATTTGAAGAATGAAATATCATTTGTCAAAAAAATCACTAGATACAGATAATATCCAAGTCATCAACTGATTCCCATAATTTATGGGGTGATAATAGGCTCAATATTTATCTGACCAATCCCTTGTCTAATAAATATTGGACTTGTGTTTTTACCTCCTCATTCTCTTGAGGTGTCAATCTATATGCTGCTTTATTTGGCATAATTTATCCTAGTATTAGATCAACATGATACTCCTAATGGGTGGAAATGAATTAGGTAACTCATCCACTTCTATCTCAACAAAATTCTCCAACAACTCCTGAAATTCCTCAGGAAAATCATCCATAGAAGTAATTGTAAGGACAAATTTGGGTTTCCTCACCACAAAAAAATGAATCTCTTGTTCCTTCTTAACTTCACTCAGGAGTTCCTTCCCACTCATGAGAAGTATAATTGTGTTGGATTCTTCCTTTACTTTCTTCTCTTCTATTGGCAGTAACATGTGTGTCCTACCATTCTTCTCCAAAGTATACGTATTTTTCCTCCCACCGTGAATGAAATTCCTGTCAAACTGGCATGGTCTCCCCAACAAAACATGACATACATCCATGGGAATCATATCACATAGAATTTCATCTCTATATCCTCCTATTTTAAATTCAACGAGGAATTGTTTAGTAACCATTACCTGGTGTCCTTTCTGCAACCATGATACTTTATATGGCTTCGGATGTGCAGTTGTCTCCAGCTCCAATTTCTCCACCATCTTTGTGGATACTAAGTTATCAGTGATCCCACTATCAATTATCACTTTGCATACTCTATCTTTATTCTTGCAAGTAGTCATGAATAAACTATTCCTCTGCATTGGATTTTCAACCTCTAGCTCTGGTTTTAAGAGAACCTTCTTCAACACCAGGTATCTTCCATCTTTTGCACCTTCTTATTCAACATTCATCTTCTGCGCTTCCAAAATGTGAGCTTCACCTCCTTCTTTATTTTTCTCTAGACATTCCCAAGACATGTGTCCTACCTTTCCACAAGCATAACACCTTACCACTCCTCCTCTTCTTCATCCTCTTCCTCTAGGAAAATAATTTCTTCCACCTCTCTATCTCCCTCAGTAACTTCCTCCTCTTTTCGAGTGACTATGTGGTTTTTCAGTCTCACCCTTGGGCTTCTGTGTCTTGTCCTGGACAATTCCCTTACCTTTATTTGGGCTTCTTCCTATGCTTCGTTGGCTCTATTTCCTGGCCAACTTCTCTTCTTCCTTTAGTGCAATATGGTAAGCATCCTCCACTGTCTTCATTGTCATCATGTTGATTTCATCTTGGATCGCATGGCCATTTATATACCTGAAAACTTTTTCATCATCTTTCTCCCTCTGTCCATTTCTGATGTTCAGCCTGTAAAAATCCTCTATGTACTCTTTCACTGTCATTCCCTTCTGTCTCAGGTTCTGCAACCTCCTGAACAGATTTATCTGATAGTCTTTGGGTATGAACTTAGCATTTAGCTTGGCTACCATTCTATCCCAATTGTTAATCTTTTGCTTGCCTTTTCTTCATCTATTATCCTGCAATTCATCCCACCATAGTGTTGCGTGTCTGTTTAATTTGGTGACATCATGTATCACCTTCTTCTCCTCATCAATGTCTTCATAGTCGAAATATTTATCCATTTCTCATATCCAATAAAGAAATTATTCAACGTCTAAGTTTCCTCCATACATCGGGATGTCTATCTTTTCTCTAGCTCCCAATTTGACCACCGCTTTCAGTAAGCGTTCCTTGACAACATCTTCCCCTGCAGCTTCTTCAACCTCTATTTCTTCACTTTCTACATCATTGACGTCTCCAACATCAAGTACTCTCCTTTGCACTGTCTCCATCACATCCAACCTTGTGCGAAGTTCTCTCATTTCTATTTCTACAGATAAATTTGTTACAGACTGCTCTGTATGTCTTCTAGGCAGAATTGTGCTAGTGTATCTGATACCACTTGATGATATCATCCTACTTCTTTGTCTCCTATGCCTACAAAAATCAATTTTGTGGCTTTGATACCACTTTATGCAAACCCCCCCTCTCTCCTCGGGGCTACACGACCTCCCGGTCAAGGATCTTCAACTATCTGAGACAGATTATCTCCTCTAGGCCTTGCTGGTCCCAAATTGAGTTAAAAACATGCCCTTTTATCAACTTAGGCATAGTTTATATGAAACCACGGGTCCTTTTCCTTAGCTCTTTAAAATATTGTAATTTTGGGTGTTAGCTCTTTTATCCTAGCCATCCTCCACATGTGACCTCAGCTATAACTTGGGGTTCAATCCCCTCAGCGCTTAGTAACTTTAGTTTTTGACATTCTTAGCAACAATTGCACCCTTTTCATCTGAACCCTAAATCATGAACACACCTAGTCATATCGATGGTTTTCATCTCTCCCATAACCAATGACTGTGATCTGTTTAGACTCCGGTCTTCAGGAGTTCCACACGTCTCAACACTACTCCTTTTTGAAGTATTTTGTACCTGAAATCTTAGATCAAGTACCATGTGCCTCTCTTGATCGACGACTGAGATTCTCCCCTTACTAGGCTTTGAGCGACCTCTATTTACCCTTATCTCTTCTTCGAATCTCATGAACTGGTGACGCATGTCCTTCCATATCAACGGTTGGGATCTCTTCGCAGCTTCGGACTTTGGAATTTTTCACCTTTCTACACCCCAAGCCTTCCGATTTACAAATTTCTGAAAGGAATTGCAGCTAAACACCATGGAACTTCTCCCAGATCAGACAATTTGGAATGATTTCGCTTCTCCTGGGTGGATCTTGATCGTTGTTTTGAAGAAAAACCTTAAAGCCTCCTCCCTTTTGAAGATTTCTCTCGTTAACTTTTTGGAGCTTGTCTTCCTTTGAACCCTTAACTCTTTAAAGGGTTTTCTTCTATACTTAGTCAATTTTTGGGTCTATGCATGCCTTGCAACAAAATTTCACACACACTTATGTGAGAAACCTCTCGAGATACTCCTCTTGAAATTTTGGCTCAAAAACTCTGTCAACGCACTCCCTGCGGACAATATGCACACTCCGCATACAAATTCCATGTTATCTCTCCTGAGCTCTAAGTCCAATCAGACTCTGTCAATGCACTCCTTACAGACAATACACACTCCTTACGTAAGATCATGGAAGAGAAACAAGTGAAACTTATCTAATGTTTCACAGATTCATACATTCAACAATATAACTCATACGCTCATGAAACACAAAATAATAGAAAATAGTTAAGAAATAGTAACACCACGCATTTGGATGAATATCCCTCTGTTATCTTCATTCAAATGTAAAATGACTACATCTATGATAAAACAACAATAACTAAAATTTAGCAACAATTAAATCACAACAATCTCCTACTAATTTGCAGCTACCATCGTATCTAGTATCCTAATCTCCAACAACCTCATTTGGGCATACAACACTTCTACTTATCCTAGAGGGTTCCTAGGGTTCCCTCTGACTACCTATCTTCTTGAAGTAAAAACTAACTACTCCTTAAGCACTGTTACATTAAAGTCTGAGAGTGAAACTCCAAGATTTCTCGCGATCGTTCATCTTCCAGCATTTAGTTCTTCTCCGGTTTTCAATCTGTTCAAATAAGATTCACAGGAAACGCCAATGTTTAAGATTCCAAAAATCATTGAAAAGGCGTGGTAGGGCACTGAGTTGTCTCTCCATGTGTGCTTTGCTGATGATTCTCCTGCATCAAGTTACAATAATGAATTGTAATTACCCAAATATCTTATTTGTATCGCCTTCAAACTTTTAGGTAATTGCAGCCAATAAAATTAAAAAATACACACTCTTATGCAATGTAGGGTGACAAGTTTGGTATTGAAACCACAGAGGAAGACATCCAACTTGGTTATAAGTACAACTATAAATCTGTAGTTGAAGACCGAAAAATGTTAGGGCAGTTACCAAGAACCACTTTTTAGGATAACGTAAATAAAATTCAATCCACATTAACCTTTATTATTAATATAATACAGTCATGTTTGATACCATCGATAAATTTAATGTGTTACAACTTTGTTTTAATCAGGGGAGTAACATTGTCAACCAACTCACTAGTATTGGAGAGAATTGTGTTGATAACGGTTTGCAACCAGAAGGTGGTTCTCCCATTTAGTCCCATTCCACTGGGGTACATCCCCACGATGGTTCTATGACCGAGGAACATGACGATAATATAGCTGTATTTTAATCATATACTTAATAATTATGTAGTTATACATTTTGTAATTTTTTTTTTAATTATACATTTATGCTTGTCCTTATAAAGTTTTTGGTATCAATGGAAGAGAATTTTGTACTTGAGGGTCATACAGTTAAAGAGGAGCACATGGGGGAAACCATTCCAACGGTGTTGACCAGTGCACTAGGTAAATAATGACATTGCATGTGTTGTTTTTAATATTATTGAACTAGTTCAATGATATTTAAAAACTAGCCATCTAAATTATATATATATTTTTTCTTTTGTAGGTGATTCCTCATCACAACTTCCTCCATTATCCCGTGATCACCCCACAACTAGCCATTCTCTGCATGAGAGGACACAATCACAATCAGATTTTTAAAAGCACCCAGAGAATGAAGACATAGATATTGATGAAATTCTTAGGAATTTTAGACCTAAGAAGAAGAGGCTGGCTAAAACTAAATGATGATGTACAATATTTTAATAACTATTTATAAAATCTATTTTCTATGAAATACATTTTTGTACTTGTTGGGTAGCCAAAATTCCATTCTGTTACTAACCTTTTACTTCACTTTTCACTATATTCCACTTTCCTGTAGCCTTGCATTAAGACCATCTTCATGATTACATATGATTTTAGACCTATTATTTTCCAAAGCATTCATTTTAGTATTTTGAGTGAGTTTATGATTAAATATTGGAAAAATAACATGCTTTCACTTATATATCAAAGTGGGATGAGTTCTATGATGTTTACAGGTGAATTTTAATACTCCAACCAAGTCATATGATGGAATAGAATAAAGCCTCTTTTCACATCAATTTCCATTCTCTAGTTTTAGATGTAAAGTTCTTTAGTGTAGTGTATGATGTTATGGAATAGTTGTTACTTTTCTCTTAGGAGAATTGACCTCACTCCAAATGGATCAAGAAAACATTTTATTTCATTGTAAACAATTGTGAATATTGATATGTATATATGTTTGTTTTTGTTGTAAATATTTCAATAGATTTATATGTTGGGTATTGGGGAATTGAGAGTGATATGGGGGGGGCATAATATCTTCCGCCTTCATGTGGTTTTCCCTGTTCAACAGAGAATAATTTATTGGAGTCATTTAATCTTGGAGTGAACCTCCCCCAATCCAACAGAGAAACAACAAAGTCAATGTTGACTTTGTTGCTTCTTCTTCAAATCAAGGGAGGTAGTTTGATAAAATATTAGATGCTCATATCCAATAAATTATTCTCAAAACCAAGAGGATCTCATTCAGGTATGTTCTGCACTCTCATAAAAATGCATCTTAGAGTAAATAATGTGCCACAAATATGACTTGTATTGATTTTGTAGATATTTATGGAGTTTGAATGATTTTGGTAGGTACTTTAAGATCTTTCTTTGTCAAGTGAGGGAAGCTCAAGACAAAAAGAGGGTCATACAGTTGACAAGAAACACATGAGGGAAACCATTCCAACTGTGCCGACCAGTTCATCAGATCATGTGTGATTTCTCCTTTTAGCATACTTTATATAGCCATCAATTCTGATTATGTTTAATGTTTGTGAATTGTTATGTGATTATTTATTAATGCAGGGTTTTCTATGTGATAATTTATTGAGATATATCATTTGTTTAGTACATGTCATGTTCTCGCCTTGCATCCAGTAATGGTATATATGAGTCCATTTATATTGAGTGAAAGAAACCTTAGCTTCCTGTAGGGATTGATGAAGCGTCAGTTCATGCATATATTGCTAGGGCATACATTGGAATGGATATTACTCTCACCACTAATCTCAAGAGCATACAAATGATTCATGAAGATTGTAAAGACATTGTGATAAAACAAATTGTACTTTCCAGCAAGATGTTGAAGAATCGACATTCAATATTGAACATATTGCCTTGAAGAATACTTCATATAATGTAAATATTTTTATGAATCGACGTTGAAGGTTGATAGGATTAATGGTATAAGTATGGTTTGATTTAATGCGTATATTTTGAAGGACTCTTTGAGGAAGAGAAAGAAAGACAACTTTTTATGTGAGAGTCATCATAAGAGTTTAATTTTTTTTTGGTTTTCTTTAAGTTTCAAAATTTTGGATTCACAACCTCATTGTTATTGGTTCTCACCCACTCGCACTTCTTAAATCCCTCACATTTTTTTGTATTTCCACTTTCAAAATAAAGTTTGTTTCTTCACCTTCATTATGCATGAACATTTTTTTGGAGTTACTTCACACACACCTAGGATTTATTTTTCGTAAGGTTATTCCTTGTTTATTAGTCATTATCCAATCTCCTATATTTTAGGGGAGAATATTCCACCTCGAGAATATTCTCTTTTAGTTGACACTTCAGTTTGACTAGTTGAGTTGAGTTTAGATGTTGCATTGGTTTTATCAACATGCAACATTGGGATCATCACCAACTCACTACTCTTTGTTCAGTCAGTTAACTGTAGACTAGTTGACTAGTTAACTCAGCTAGGTGGCAATTCACTCCCGTAACTGCCTGAGAGACTAGACTAGGTGGCAATTTACTCTTGTAACTGCTGGTGTGTGTACAGATCAATCTGGATCACCAAAATGTCTCATTAGTTACTCATGTATCCTATATCTATTTTAAATTATTCACTCTTTGAGTGTGGAATACGGTTAATGAGAATTCTTCCATTCTTTCTATCTTGCTTCTTCTTTCTCAATTTCTCTTTGCAAATGTGTGTAGTATTTTCTAGCTAGATCTATTTTGTGTAGGTTCAAAAAATTTACATGGTATCAGAGCCGACAGACTACTAAGAAAAAGCTACCCCAAATTATTTTTGCAGGTACTGAAGATTGAAGACAACAAAGAGATGGATTATTCACCAGAAATACTTCTCACGCCTCATAACTATTTGGAATGGAAGCCAAACAAATTTCTTTTGCTAAGATGCAAAGGATTATACCAAATAACCATGGAAATGGAAGTAGAGCCTGATTCTGTTGATGAGAAAAATGACTTTCTTAATAGACAAGATATGGCCATAGGAAGTATCGGCATGTCTGTTTCTCCCGAACTTTTCCATCAAGTATATGAAGAATCAAAAGGATTAACTCCAAATGAATTATGGACCAGATTGGAGGTTCTATTTGGGAATAAATAATATTGTGAATATTTCATGCAGGAGGTTGAACAGATAGAGCCAGAAGAGAAGCCATCAGAAGATCAAGCCTCTTATTATGAAGAGTCTTCTACAAACGTTTTTGTAGAAATTTGTATTCCATTAATTGAAGACTACTCCATTTCAGATTTGTTTTCTAGAATTCATGTGGAAGATATATGGCATGCATCTCAGGAGTCACATTCAGACACTTTTGCATGCTCCATGCATGCATGTCAGGAGACAAAAAAAGAACCGCTCACATCAGATGCCATTCTGATATTTTATGAGAAAAATTTGCAGAAACAAATTGGATATTTGAATTCCTCTCGGGAAAATGTCCAATTTAAAAAAAAACAACGTCCGAAACGAAGTATAGAAACTGAGGTTATGATCGTTTCAAAATCAACAAAATTTCAGCATTTTTCTGGAAATGACCATAAAGTTTTCAAAATTTCATTCAAAATTTATTTGGATTTTTTCATTACAAGAAGATAAAGTGGATATGTGTGAAAATATCAATGATGAATATACTTCATTAGATCCATTCAGACATCTACATCTTCAACAAAATCTTCAACGAGCACAAACTTGCACAGTTGCGAGGTCTTCTTGGAGTGAAGGACATGTTTTCTTAGCAACTGCCTTTTGTTCCTTATCATTTTTTATTTTATGCATTGTAATTTGAGGGGGGGTTTTGTTCCCATGAGGTTTTCCCTCGTTCCTCGTTTATTTCAGTGTATCTTTTGTATTTGGGTACCTAACATGGCCTCGTAGTCCGGACCCATTCTTTATTTTCACCATGGTGATGTTCAGGGGGGGTGTTGGAGTTACTTCACACACACCTAGGATTTATTTTTCCTAAGGTTGTTCCTTGTTTATCAGTCATAATTAGTCATTATCCAGTCTCCTATATTTTAGGGAAGAATATTCCACCTGGAGAATATTCTCTTTTAGTTGACACTTTAGTTTGATTAGTTGAGTTGAGTTTAGATGTTGCATTGGTTTTGTCACCATGAAACATTGGGATCATCACCAACTCACTACTATTTGTTCAGTCAGTTAACTGAAGACTAGTTGACTAGTTAACTCAACTAGGTGGCAGTTATGTCCCATAACTGCCTGAGAGACTAGACTAGGTGGCAGTTTACTCTTGTAACTGTTGGTGTGTGTCCAGATCAATCTAGACCACCACTATGGTTCATTAGTTACTCATGTATCCTATATCTATTGCAAATTATTCACTCTTTGAGTGTGGAATACGGTTAATGAGAATTCTTCCATTCTTTCTATCTTGCTTCTTCTTTCTCAATTTCTCTCTACAAATGCGTGTAGTATTTTCTAGCTAGATCTATTCTATGTAGGTTCAACACATTTACACATTTTCTAGAAATGCATGCTAAGAAAATTGCCATTTTTTCATTTAAAACCTGTATATGCATTTTGGTTAACATATCAACAAGAAACAATATGGTTATTTAAATTGTTCACTCTCTTGTCATGTCTAAATCCTATCCTTTCACTTCTAGAAGTCCTATAAGAACATTTTGGAATCCTTTAGTAGTGCACCATTAACATCAATATCCTTTTTTCAGACTTAGTAAAAGCAGTATGGGCAACAAATTTGATCACCCTTACAACATGCTGAAATACAATATTTCCTATGAGACTTAGGTGGCTGCAAAGAAGGAACTCCCTAACACTTGAGGGTTCATTTTTCATTGGGATAGAACCTTGACATTATTTATCCTTCACGTTTTTTGAGCATCCCCCCCATGTACACCTCATTTATATAGATCTAGCCATTTTAACAATTATGATAAAGCATCATGTTTGGAGCTTGGTGTATGGATTCCCTCACTTACATGGCCACTTTTGGCACATGGAGTTATTATTGACATGTTTGAATTCTACGTCTAATTGGAACTAACTCTATTCTTAGAACTCATTTCAAGGGCCTTTATATACTTACAATAAAAAATATACCTAATGTATGAGCCCAATATATAGGAAATGATGATATTGATTCTTTTAAGGTGTTTGCACATGAGAAAAGGTGAAACTATGATACACCAATCAATCCAACAATAAATGAAGTAGAAAACACTCTTGAAAACTATTATCAGAAAAATCAATAAGTGCAGACACAAACTAATCTCCCTAAATTCAACAAGAAGCTAGAACAAAACAGGGAAGAACACAAGTTTCTCCTTAGATTTCATTGTAATATAAACTAGTTTAGAGAGGGACAAATTACATACCATTTAAACAACATTTGATCCTTGCTAGTGTCATCCTTTCTCAATCTTTGGATTCATAGGATGGTGAATCTGTTAAGAAGCACAAACCAACAAAGAGAGAGAACACCGATATATACATTTCAATGAAGTCTATGTATAAGATCAATGAGTTATACAATACAAGTAGAGACACATTTGTAGGGAAGAAATGCATTACTGCATTATATTGAATGAAAGTGGAGAATACAACATATACCTTGTTATTGCAAGGTCCCTTCCAATGGCCCTTTGATTCAACACACACACCTTTGCTCCAATGATTTTGATGAAGAGCTGTTGTAGGAAAATCTCCCTGCGGACAAGTAGATCGACCTCTAAGGCTTGACCTTAACCCTAGACAGAAAAGTTCTTATCATGGACACTGAATTCCTTTCGAATCTATCTAAGCCTAATGCATGAGAAGGGAGAGTAACAGAAGTACCTTTTAACCGACGTTTGTCCCTGCACGCTCCGAGTTGCGCTCCAATCCCTTGCTCCTCGCTGAGATCTGTGGACAAAACAAGATACGACCACTTCCTACTCTATTGACATTAGCTTGAAAATAGATCTATCACTGAGTGATAAGTTCATGTAATATCAGACACAAACTAGAAAGAAACAGGCCAAGCGTGTCATATTAATGAGAATAACGAGAGCAGTGATTACAATCGTAGATGCGAATGCGACAGCTTCGTCAAGTCCCCTTCGTCTAACCCTTGCCTAAACGATCCACAACCTGGATGGCAGCAGCTTCGATGATTTCTCTTCTCTGGCTGACTGCAAGTTTCCTCCAAGATCATAAGTTTCACCTATTCAATTCTTCCCCTCACCACTTATGAGATCATAAGTTTGGTGTAATTTTGCATTTACAGTCCCTCACTTATGAGATCATAAGTTTGGCATCATTCTTCATTTTCCAGCTCTCTTTGCAATCTCCACCCATGAGATCATAGGTTTGACATCATTCTCCAATTTGCAGCCCCCTTTTCACCATTAGAAAGCTTGTTTATATAGCCTTGGAGAGGCTCAACAATCTTGAGATATCCTTGGGGAAGGTGAGGATTTTCCTCCTTCAGTTGAGGATCTGCCCTAGGATCATGGCTGGACTAGGGATTCGAATCCAACTTCCATCCAAGAATGAAAAGAAGCTTCCCCCATTCATCTCAACAGCTTAACAACCGCCCAGGATAGGTAGCGCTCCTTCAAAAGGGCCATCAGAGCATTGTAGCGCTCCCTAGTAAGCTTTAGGGGGCGCCAGCGCCCTCAAAATCTATAGCACTCCCTCAAAAGGGGTAGGGGAGTGTTATAATGCTCCCTTACAGTGTATTGGGGAGCGCCGGCGCTCTGAGATAGTGTAAGGGGGAGCGCTCCTCTCCAAAACTCATTTTTTGAGGTGCTTTCAGGTGGCAAAAGGTTGTTTGACTTTAGTAGATCAGTTCTCCTCCTTCAAATCAGTCATGTGAGATGTTATAAGTGTCTCCTTAGTGTCGTTATCATGACAGCATGTCTGAACATCCTTTGCAACACTAGTGACCAACTTACGACACTTGCGAAAGTTGTAGGGAAGATGCGACACTTACGACGACTGATAGGGACAATGCGACACTTATCCAGCTGAGCAATTTTGCCGTGTAACAGAATGCCCCCCAAAGTATGAAGTTAGAAGATGCCAACTGATGACTGAAATACTTTGTAGACGCTCAAGCAAGGGTATAGACTCGGAGAACCGGACGAAAGCTGCACACAACCATCCAACAAATGTTATGACATGTTTCAAAACCCAAGGCAGGCATACCTATGCTTGGGTGATCAAGACTTGCAAGATATGGCCGCCATAAAATACACTGCGGATCCATAATTGTATTGATAAAAAGGGTATAGCCACTGAGAATACACTGTGGATCTATACACTGATGACATGAACTGATCGTAGCCACGAAGAATACACAGTGGATCTACGAGATGACAAGACATAGCCACGACCAATACAAAGTGGATCTATGTAACAGTATATGTGTCATTAGTTCAGAACTCCTTCGCAACCTGGGAAAAGCATGTACCAAAGTGAATTACTCAACCCAGGGTCTTCATACCAATCCCAATGTGGTACGAATCCGACCATGTGAATAGATGTTTTGGCGTCAAACATGGCGGAAACCACTTGATTACCGGTCGATGAGGTAAACCGTTAACAAGTGTGAGGGAGATCACCATTAATGTCAATGATTCCCAAGGTACCTAAGTACATTCCATCGAATGTGAATAAATGAGATGAGGTCGAACATCCGTGGAATCATTGGATCAGGGGTCAATGATGTAAACCCACTGTCGGATGTGAGGAGGCCTACCATTGAGGCATGCAGGTCCCAAAGTACTAAGTGGTTTCTAAGTCTAATTCCTGGATAATGTGTTGGAGTCGACAGGAATAGACTCGTCGAGGGAGGGCCTTGATGCATCCCCCATCAACGACATGAAACGGACATGGAGATGTAATTGGTAGATCAAGCGAACATGGACTGACACAGGTTTTGAGGCAAGATATTTGGGATGTCTTACTCTCGAGGCGGATACTTCCCTTGAACACTGAGGCACAACGGCGAAACATGACATGGACCAAAACTATGCAGTGGGTACCGTGACTTACGTCGGGTGACTCAAAGGAGTGAAAGGAAACTCAGGGAATTGGCTCAGTGCAGAGGTTCAACGGATTATGATGTATGCAAAATGACAAAGTGCCGTGTTCAAGGGCGACTCTAAGAAGTGCTAGATGATGTTCTCAAGAGACTGCTTAGCTTGCTCCTTTCAATTTTTTCCCCCATCCAGATAGATGAGTACCTCTTTTTGATTTAATGAGATCGAGGAGGATAACACATGCTCGATATAACTCACCTTCGGTAAGTTCCTCTTCCTTTGTTTAACGAACCGGAAGAAGTAAGGGTTCATTCCCATATGGGTCTGTTGATGTGTGCTTTAACGAGTCCAAAGACAGAAAACTCGAAGGTTTTTCAGGATTATAGAGTTTGGAAAAACACTTAAAAGAGAACTCTCTCAATGCCTTTTTCGTACAGTAGTCCAACGAGACCAAAAAAGGGTTAAACTATCGCTCGAAGGACGCCCTTTCTGACCTTTTAACAAGTGTGAAAGGAAGCAAGGTCACTCGACAATCTTTTCATATTTAGAGAGTCTGAAAAGGGTTTAAAGGAGACTCCAGGGGGGTTCCTTTTTCGTGTGGCGTCCATACAGGTCCGAAAAAGAGATAAAACTTTACCCGGTTACATTCTCATGTATTTACGAGCACGAGAAAGAACAAAGACTAAGCTCGGTATGCCCCCAGCTTGAAAGTTGGTGGCTTGACTCTAGAATGATCATCAAAGACTGGAGACATGCCCCCCAAGCTTCAATTCATTCATCGACTTTGAGGTTGTCACCAATTTTTGTGCTAGATGGAGAAAAAGGATACAGGTGGATGAAATGAAGGTTCAAACAATGAGACCTAACGAAAGACTCGACTCGACATCTACGAGATCTGGCGAAAGACTCAACTTGAAGGGAGAGGTGATTGTTTCATTTTTTTAATGAGCTTGACACAGGAAAAGAACTATGCTCAAAGTTCCAGGTTTGATCCCCAGATTGCTGTTTCATTTTTTAACGAGCTTGCTACAGAGAAGAAAACTATGCTCAAGACCTCTGTTTCATTTTTTAACGAGCTTGCCACAGAGAAGGGAAACTATGCTCGTTACATGCCCCTAGCATGAAAACTAGTGGCCTCTGTTTCATTTTTTAACGAGCTTGCCACAGAGAAGAGAAACTATGCTCGTGATGCCCCCAGCATGAAAGCTAGTGGCCTCTGTTTCATTTTGAACGAGCTTGCCACAGAGAGGAAAACTATGCTCATGACTACTTCTTGATCATGTCTACCAAGAGGATGATGCTCTAGAAGGATACCATGTCAAGGGACAAAACTCGGTCATGGCTTCCAAGAGATCTTCATTGGATGGAAGATAATCACTCTGGAAGGAACACATGTCGAGGGTTGTGACAGGAGTAAGGAGATCAGGCTCCAATAACCCTACCGAAGAGATTACCATGTCAACTACCGGATCCAAATCATCGGAAGTTGAGGTCATGGGAGACAACGCCACATAATTGACATGCGGCGGGGGTGATACTGTTTGCATATAAGAACCACTTAGGGAGGTAACCCAGTCAGGGCTGATGAATGAAAGTTGATCAATAGTCACAATTCTTCCATCGTGAGGGAAAGATATCACACGAAAAAGAGTGGATACAATAGATTTCATGGCATAGACATAATCCCACCCAAGGAGTAAAGAGAAATCCAAGGGGTCTAAGACTACCGTGACATCAATAAAGATAGTTTTCCCTCCCAAAGTTATAGGAAACTGACGAAGGATCCCTAAAGGTTGACTAGTTCCTCTGTTAAAAGCTAACAGATTCTGTGTAACCGGTGCAAGCTGTGGGCAACCCAAAGCATACCAAGCAACAGAAGACAAAATACTAACGGACGCACCTTCATCTATCAACGTTTGAGGAACGTCCCGACCACGAACCTGTACTGTAATCTGGAAAGGAACGTGAGAGGGAAGACGAGGTCCAGTTAGTGCACCCCAATCAAAAAGGATGGCTTCATTACTTGGAGGGGGTTCCACAGGAGGAGGAGGAATGCCCCCAGGCATGGTAGAGTCTGTATTAACAAGAAAAACATGGGCAGTATCGGGTTTATTCTCTAGAAGGAGAGTAGGATCGATCGATGATTGGATCGGATCGACCAATGGTGGACTTGGATAGACCACATTAGCACTCTTCAAAGGAAGAGTGGGATTGACCGACGATGGGATCAGATCAACCACTCTGGCACTCTTCGGATGAAGGGTGGGGCTGACCGAGGAAGGGACTGGATCAGCCACTTCGACACTCTTTGGATGAAGGGTGGGGCTGATCAAGGAAGGGACTGGTTCAACCACTTTGAAATTCCTCAATGGAGGAATGGGATCAACCGATGACGAGACTGGATCGACCACTTTGGCACTCTTTAGAGGAAGAGTGGGACTGACCGAGGAAGGGACTGGATCAGCCACTTGGGTTTCATTCTCCAAGGGAATAATGGGGTCGACGGGTGGAATCAGATCGACCGCTTTGGTGTCACTCTTTTGATGAAGAGTGGGGCTGATCGATGACAGAACTTGATCAGCTACTTGGGTTCGTGGTTCAATCGAGGAGGAAACTAGATTGACCACTTGATCAACCAGACTGACCGGGGATGGAACCGGATTGACCAGTCCATCAACTAACGATGGGTTGGGGGAAATCTTACGATAACCTTTTGGAAGTTGAAGTTTTTCCAAAAGAGAAGAAGCCTCATCCATGCGAGGACAAAGGTGAGAGTAATGATTACCTTTACATAACATGCAAGGGAACTTGACAATTTT
>ML780133.1:99486-112222 GCA_009831015.1 Picea engelmannii | reverse complement strand
ACATCATTCTCCAATTTGCAGCCCCCTTTTCACCATTAGAAAGCTTGTTTATATAGCCTTGGAGAGGCTCAACAATCTTGAGATATCCTTGGGGAAGGTGAGGATTTTCCTCCTTCAGTTGAGGATCTGCCCTAGGATCATGGATGGACTAGGGATTCGATTCCAACTGCCCTCCAAGAATGAAAAGAAGCTTCCCCCATTCATCTCAACAGCTTAACAACCGCCCAGGATAGGTAGCGCTCCTTCAAAAGGGCCATCAGAGCGTTGTAGCACTCCCTAGTAAGCTTTAGGGGGCGCCAGCGCCCTCAAAATCTATAGCGCTCCCTCAAAAGGGGCAGGGGAGCGTTATAACGCTCCTTGATAGTGTATTGGGGAGCGTCGGCGCTCCGAGATAGTGTAAGGGGGAGCGCTCCTCTCCAAAACTCAGTTTTTGAGGTGCTTTCAGGTGGAAAAAGGTTGTTTGACTTCAGTAGATCAGTTCTCCTCCTTCAAATCAGTCATGTGAGATGTTATAAGTGTCTCCTTAGTGTCGTTATCATGACAGCATGTCTGAACATCCTTTGCAACACTAGTGACCAACTTGCGACACTTGCGAAAGTTGTAGGGAAGATGCGACACTTACGACGACTGATAGGGACAATGCGACACTTATCCAGCTGAGCAATTTTGCCGTGTAACAAGAGCATTCACAACCTAGCTTGGAGAGCTAAAGCAAAGCTATCACAAGTACAATCTTAAGAAAAATTATTCATTCATAAGCAAGCCTATCCTTTCCCATGAGATATTCCTCTTTATATAGGGTGAAAGAGTGATGGATGAGTAGAGTAGGATGATCCCACTAAATTAGATAAGCGAGTAAGATCCAAACCAATCAGAGGCAACCTCATCTTCTAGAAGATTCCCTTCTAGAATTTTCGTGAATTTCACCTTTTTCTCTTGTTTAAGCATCGTCACACCCTATGCACAAGTAGCCTGTGATGACGTCGCTGTCCATTTTTGGTGCAACATGTGACGATCAAGCATCATTGCACCCCAAGAATTTAGCAGGGTGTGATGATCTCCTTTGATGTGGTTTTTAAGAAAAGAACGATGATCCACTTTTCTCATGGAGAAAGTCTCATTTAGTATATTTAGAAAACATAGAAGTGAGTTATGCACATATCATTAGTTGATCACAGGGGTGAAAAAAATAATGTGTAAAAGAATGCCCCCCAAAGTATGAAGTTGGAACCTGTGATAGTTGAAATACTTTGTAGAATGTTTGTGTCAAAAACAAGGAGCACATCGGTTGGGAGCCTGCAAACAATCAAGCATCTGCATAATAATATACCATCTTCTGAGGTAGGCATTCCCATAATTAGACTACAAGTGAATCTAATCATAAGTGTCAAGTGAGTCATGGCCACCAAACATACACTGTGGATCTATGTCATCATGATTCAACATAGCCATGAGAAATACACTATGGATCTATGCTCTAAGAATTCAAATTTGGTCATATCCACGAGACATGCACAATGGATCTATGTGTTGGTACAGACTTATGACTCCATCGCAACCTGGACCGATATGGTGAGATCCAGGGTCTTCATTTCCATTGTCTCGAAGTACAATTCTATCCATGTGATTACAGATGTTGAAGTTGAACATGGTAGAAACCACTTGATTACCAATCCTTCATGGATTTAATCTTGTCTCGGTCAATTTCCACTCCTTCCTCAGTGATGACATAGCCTAAGTAGTTAAACCTTTTAGAAAAAAAATCACACTTAAACTTGGCATAGAGCTTATTCTCTCTTAACACTTGAAGCATGCACTTGAGATGCTATTCGTACTCTTTTCTTCTCTTAGAGTAGATCATAATTTCATCTATGAAAACCAACACAAATCCATCTAATAATTTGTTGATTACATTATTCATTAGAAACATAAAGATGGTTGGTGCATTGGTAAGCCCAAATGGCACCACCACAAATTCATAGTTCACATATATTGTCCTCAAGGATGTTTTACGAATGTATTCATCCTTAATTCAAAATTTATAGTACCCTGACCTTAAATAAATCTTGAAAAATATTGCAGTTCCTCTTAGTTGGTCAAACATGTCATCAATTGTGGGAAAGATATGCTTATTCTTAATGGTCATCTTGTTGAGTTGTCTATAGTCTATGCACAACCTAGGTGTGCCATATTTCTTGTTCATGAACAAAGATGGTGCTCCCCAAGGGGATACACTAGGCCAGGCGTAACCTTTGTTCAACATCTCGTTCAGTTGTAGTTTGAGATCAACTAGCTCTGGTGTACTCATTCTATAGGGTGTTGTAGACATAGACATCGCTCTGGGTACAGGTTTTATTGAAAAATCAACATGTCTTCTCAGAAGTAGACCTGGAACCTCTTCCCGAAACACATCTTTGTACTCTCTTAATATAGTATGGTCCCCTAGGTTTGTTTTATTGTCCTCAACAAAGTTCAACACTTGCATTGTATACAAAGGACATCCTTTTCTGCAATACTTCTTCACTTGGAGTGTTGATATTTGTGTTGCTGAGAGAGGATTTTGAATTCCTTGTAAGGTTCTTTTCCTCCCTTATTTTGTTAGGATATTTATACACTTAGGATTTAGTTAAGATATACTTGGTCTAATGTGTCATTAGGTAAAAGTGTGTTTATTTAGTATGCATTAATATGCATTTGTATTTAGGAAATATGATGGTCACGATATGTTCCCGACATAGGGTGATCCGATGGTTCATATTCTCCTCGATATTAACAACCATTGATCTGTGGCTTAACACTCGATTAGTACATGATATCTATTTAAAGAACATGGGGGGTCATTTGTCGATGATCGATTGTGATAAAATATCTTGTAAAATCTCTCTGTAATCTTTTTCTTTTGCACTAATAAACTGCTCCAAGTGGCCATGTTGGTTGGGGCCATGGATGTTTCCCCGTAGGGGTTTTACCATGTGAAAAAATCGATGTGTTGATCTTTGATATGGTTATGTGAGTGGTTACTGAAGGTGTTTGTCCTGTGTTGTCGAAGACTCGCTCCTATTGTAGATCGAGATCATGAAACCGAGTTGCCTCATCTCCATTTTCTGTCATTTCCGTACATTTTTGGGTTGAGAGTACTATTCCATTTCATATGGAATGCTTGTATCATTCACGAACACTTTTCATTTAACTCAAAAAGGTTTCTATTTTTGCATTATACAACCATTTCAGTCAGATCCAGAGGTATAAAGCCTGCATATGCATTTTTAAATTTTTTGCAGAGTATTATTTTGGTTTTATATTATTTATTTTTGGATTGCAACTATTTTAGATCTGCGCATGATATTTTCCTCATGCCATGTGCAATCTCAAGAAATCATAAATAGATAGGAAAAGGTGCAGTGCATCTTCTGGGTAAGCTAACCGGGATCTAACCCTTCTTGTCATTGAGAAGCGGAATTTTTTTCTTGTGTGAAAATAGTTTTTTTTTAGCATGCTCTCCAAGGTCGTCTTCCAAAACAACAACAACAACAACACCCCCAATCCTCTTTCTGAATATTACAGTATGTTTTTCTAGACCATTTCGTTAAAAAATTCCTTATTAAGTAAGAGGTCTTGAATTCAAGTCTCTCTTTTGTTACTTTTTTTGAAAAAGTTCATGCTAAAATTGTAAAGTGTATTCAACTTCAAGTATAAAAGTGAATCACTATAAGTAGCTTTAATATTTTATTTTAGATTTATTTATTTTGCATGAAACTTTTCTTTTATAAAGTAAATTCATTGTAAAAGTGATCCCCACTTCTTTTTATAAAATTGGGTCACTTCATAAAGCAACTTACACCACCACGTGGTCCTTTGGTTACGATTTATGCCTTTTTTAAAAATGACATAAGTCTCACATCCGAAGTCCTTTTTCAATGCCATTTTTTTTAAAACCGCCTAAATTTTCGATATCTTTCGATCCAAATCATCAGTTTCAGTTTTTAAATCCATATTGTATGCATATTTAATATGGCTTCTATAAGTAATCTCTTTCTTACTAGCACCAACTACTTCCAATGGAAATCCCATATGGAGGATTTATTAAGAAGTAAAAGACTTGTGACGAATTACCTTGGGAAAGGGAAAAACACCCACTGATTGTTATAGGACTAATCGGTAAGTGCGGACACAAACAGATCTCCGTAACTTCCATAGGAAACTAGAACAAAACAAGACAAAATAAATACTTCACCTTAAATTTCATTGTCATATAAACTAGTTTAGAGAGGTACAAGTGACATATCTTTTAAAGGATGCTTGATCCTCGCTAGTGTCATCCTTGTAGCTCCTTCCTTGAGTTTGCAAAATGGTGATCCTATCTAAGAAGTACAAACCAACAAAGAAGGAAAAAAAAGATATATATATTCCAATGAATTCTGTGTATAAGATAAAGGAGTTATACAATAAAAGTTGTGATGCTTTTATAGGGAAGAAATGTATTGTTGTATTAAATTAAATGGAAAGTGGAGAATACAACCCATGCCTTGATGTTGCAAGGTCCCCTTTCAATGGCTCTTTTCTCCAACACACACACCTTTTCTCCAATGCCTTGGATGAAGAAGATCCACAATCTGACTTGGAGAACTAAAGCAAAGTTCTCAAGCATAATTTATAGTAGAACTCTCCATGCAAATCTTAGCCTATTCAACCTTAGCCTTTTCCATAAGAGATCCCTCTTTATGTAGTGTGAAAGAGAGATGGATGAGGAAATTATAATGATCCCACTAAATCAGAGAAGCGAGTAAGATCCAAACCGATTGGAGGCCACCTCATCTTCTAGAAGATTCCCTTCTAGAACATTTGTGAATTTTGACTTTTCCTATGCTTTAAGCATCGTCGCACCCTATGTACAGGCAACATGAAACGACATCGCAGTACAATTTTAGGGCAGAGTGCGACAATCAGGCATCATCTCACCCCATGCATATGGCAGGGTGTGATGACCTTCCTTGTTATGGTTTTTGAAAGAGGAAAAGCAAACCACGTTTCTCATGGAGAAAGTCTCTTTTAATATTTTCAAGGAACATAGACACATGTTGTCATTTGATCACTGGGGTGACCAAAATAATGTGTAACAATGATGATGATAAGAAATTCGAATGGGATAATAGGAGTGACGAAGCACGTGGACTAATCAAAATTTCCATCTATCATGATTTCAGGTTCCACCTTAAAGAAATTGATGACCTCGATGAAGCTTGGGAAAAGATTGAATTTGTGTTTGGTAAACTCAATATTTTCCAAGCACAACAATTAAAAAATAAAGTATTGAACCTAAGTCCAAATGATTTTTCTTTCCTTAGATATTATCTATCTAAGTTTAAAACACTTTGAATTATATGTGAAGAATGTGAGATAAAAATGGAGGAAGAGCGTTGCATCTATCTTATTCTTTATAAGCTAGGTAGTGCATATTATGTGTTTGTATCTACCTTCTATGCCATGAGAGAGGCTCTAGGGAAAGCTTATAAAGTACCCACTCTTAAGTCCTTTTGTTCTTCTTTGATTAGAGAGGAATATAAGCTTGTACAACTTGGAGTGATAAGCACTGCAGGTACCTCCAACAAAGCCTTAGTTTCCCAACATAAATATAAACCCAAGTATCCCAAGAAGTAACATCCTTTCTACAACAACAAGAAACATAAGGGCCCCAAACCCACTGAGACAACTTCAGAGCCTAATGGTGACAAAGGAGAAAAATATAAAAATAAGAAGACTGGCAGGCATTGCAACTTTTTTGATAAAGATGGTCATGATGAGTCCAAATGTTTCAATAATATGGCAAATTTAGAATCAACGATGAAGAAGAAAAACATCCATATTGATTCTACTTCTTCTTCTTCTGGACATGCACTTTCTGCTTCTGGTTTCTCCTTGAATATAACTTCTACTTCTTCTTCTGATGAGTGGCTTATTTATTCTGGTCCATCTTATGATATGGCCAAGGATAAAGACATATTTTCTACTCTAAATGAATGTAACACCAAGAAAATATTTGTTGGTGATGATATATCTCTTACTGTTGTAGGATCTAGAATAGTTTAAGTATATAATGGTCATTTCAATAATGTATTATGTGTTCCAAGTCTTTCTTGTAACCTTCTATAAGTATATCAAATCACTCATTCAGGTGAAGGTAAAACCGTAAAGTTTTCACCTCACCAAGATGTAATCAAGGATATAAAAGATCCTAAGCATGTTCTTGGAACTGGAATTGAAGATGATATTACTAGGTTGTACAATTTTGAAAACTTTGGGTCATCATCTTTTTCATCATTTTTTGTTGCTTATAGCGATGACTTGAGCAAACTTTGGCATGAGTGGTTTGGTCATATAAACTATCACTCACTACAGAAACTATGTAATCAACAAATGGTGACTCATCTTCCTCCTGTTTCATACAGAGATGGTGTTTGTGCCGATTTTGTTATCAAAAAACATCATCGGGGCAGTTTTGACAAATGTTCCTCTTGGCACACCTTGACCCCTTTGAATCTTGTTCACAATGATTTGTGGGGTCCACTTTCTACTCCTTATTTTTATGGGTGCAAGTATTTCATAAATTTCATTGATGACTTTTCTAGACGTACTTGGGTTTACTTCTTAAAACTTAAGAGTGAAGTTTTTGACAAGTTTTTGGCCTACAAGGCCCTTGTAGAAAAGCAATCTGGACATCAAATTAAAAGGTTAAGAATAGATAATGGAGATGAATATGTGAACAATCATTTTACAAGTTACTGCACTACACAGGGCATCCAAATGAAACACATTGTTCCATATACACCATAACAAAATGGTGTTGCTGAGAGAAAAAACCACACACTAAAAGAAATGGTTGATTGTATGATCCAATCTAAGGGATTAAGTCTAAAGTATTGGGTGAAAGCAATCAACTGTGAAAATTACATAGTAAATTGCACTCCCACAAAGGCTCTTAAAAATATAACACCGGAAGAAGATTGGACTAAAATTAAACCAGATGTAAGTCACTTCTGTGTATTTGGTAGCATAGCATCAGATCACATTTTTGATGAGAAAATGAAAACATTACAACCTAAAAGTGGGAAGTGTGTATTTTTTGGTTATTATGAAGATGACAAAGGTTATAGACTTCTTCAAACACATTGTAATGAAATTATTATTATAAGAGATGTTAAATTTGATGAAAATATCTTGGCCTACGAGCCTAATTTAGTGATTGTGCCTTTTTCGGCCTATGATCCATCTTCAACATTCATGCCTTCTTTGACCTATGAGCCATCTTCGACATTTGTGCTTTTAGCTGTTCCTATTCTGGTTTCTTTTTTTAGATGATGACAGTGAGGATGAAAATTCACCTCCACCTGCTCACTTTCTTCCAGATGAGTCCTTTGAACCTGACCCATCACTAGTTCCACTACTTCCTAGATGGTTCCATTCAACACAAGAAGCAATTGATGGTCTTTTCAGTGATCCTTCAGATCAGCGTCGAACACGTTCACAGTTCCAACGAGCCTCTTCTATTTTGGCTCAAGTTTCATAGACTCATGATCCAGAGACATTTCCAGAAGCTTCAGGTCATCCAGATTGGAATAAAACAACGAATAAAGAGTTTCGTTCTTTAATGGAAAACGATACTTGAGATCTTGTACCTCTTCGAAAAGGAAAACTTGTTAGATGTAAATGGGTATACAGAAATAAGTATGCATCACATGGAAGTGTTGAAATACACAAGGCTTGGTTAGTTGACAAAGGATTTTCCCAAGTTGAAGGAATTGACTATAATGAAACCTTTTCCCCTATAGCCAAAATGAATTCCATACACCTTGTTCTTTCCCTTGCTGCCTCGCATAAATGGGAGGTCCATCAGGTAGATGTTAAATCCACCTTCTTTCATGGATATTTTCAAGAATAAATCTACATGGAACAACCTCATGGCTATGTCCACAATGACTCTATCCTTGTTTGTTGCCTTAATAAATCTCTTTATGGTATTAAGAAAGCTCTCCGAGCTTGGTATGCCAAAATGGACATCTTTCTTATTGACACCAGATTCTCTATATGCCATTTCTATCCTAATGTCTATACCAATAAAGTAGGAAGCCATCTCATAATCCTTGTCCTTTATATTTATGACCTTATCCTTACTGGTAGTGACTCAAAACTTTTAAACCATGTGAAAACCATCCTTAAGAAGAAATTTGAAATGACAGACTTAGGATTTTTGCACTATTTCCTTGGCCTCCAATTTTTTCAAACCAATGAAGGAATTTTTCTTTCCCAGTATAAGTATGCTTGTGAGCTTCTTCATCTCTTTTACATGGACGATTGTAAACCAAGACCTTCTCCCTTCCATTCTAGAGTCAAGCTTACTGTCACCTGTAATTCTCCTGAAGTTGATGCCACCCTATACCCTTAATTAGTTGGTAGCTTATTATACTTGACTCATACTCGTCCTGATCTTTCCTTTGTTGTTGGTATTGTTTCTCGGTATATGAAAGCACCCCATGAAAGCCATTGGAAAGAAACTAAAAGGATAATTCACTATTTCCATGGTACATTTCAGTTAAGGATACATTAACGGTTCATATTCTCCTCGATCTTAACGACCATTGTTCCATGGCTTAACGCCCGATTGGTCCATCATCTCTATTTAAAGAGAATGGAGGGTCATTTGTCAATGATCGATTGTGGGAAACTCTCTTGTAAAATATCTCTATAATAATTTTATTTTGCATTAATAAACTGCTCCAAGTGGCCACGTTGGTTGGGGTCATGGATGTTTCCCTGTAGGGTTTTAGCACATGAAAACATCAGTATGTTGATATTTTATATGGTTATGTGAGTGGTTAATGAAGGTGTTCATCCTCTGTTGGAATACTTGTGTTGTCAAACATATTCATCTTCACACTCCAATGTTTTATTATAATAGTCCAACTTGGATTTATGGGAAGCCAACCAATCCTTGCCAATTGGCATGTCATAATATCCCAAAGGAAGTATGTTTAAAGTTGTTTGGGTGGCTATCCCATTCACAATAAGTTTGTATGCTGGTAACACCTCTGTTATCTTTCTTTTTGTTCCAGTGGCTAGTTGTACCAACCCTGATTTAGCATGTTTTACTGACTGCAACTTACATTTCTCAAAAGTTTGGGGGGCACATAACTCACATTAGAACTAGGGTCAATCAAAATAGAAACATGATGGTTGGAAATATTACCTTCCATCTCCACCACTAAATCTTGGTGATCCACTTATCTATTATCCAAGGCTACATAGATTTGTGGTGTGCTCCTAGCCACATCATTGACTGTGGTAGATTCCTAGATGTTGTAGAATATCCTATTTTCTGGTTTCCTATGGGGGAAGTCCCTAAAAAATGTTCTTCTCTACATCCCCAACATTTCAATGGTTCTCTCTTTTTATTGTCAATCTTTCCTGGGACTGATCCCAAGGGTTTATTTCCACTTCGAGATGGAAAATTCTATTGATACACACTTTTTGTAGCGATGCTCATCTTAGAGTCTTTCCCATGGTTATTAAATCTTGAGGGTTTAAACCCCTTACTCTTGAATCACAATTTTCTCTCCTTTTTCCAATCCTTAGGAGGTTCTTCCTTCTTCTTGAATTGCTCATAGTAGTACCTCTCTTGCCTAATGGTTTCTTCTAAGGTCTTGGGTTTATCAAAATCAATTTTGTCTTGATAGGATTGAGGTAGCTTGTTAATGAATCGTTGCAACTTCTCCTTTTTATCCTTGATGTAAGAGAAATTCCTCAAAAACTCAAGGAATTTGTTGATATATTCATCAATGATGATTTTTCCAAGTTTGAGTTCATCGAATTTCGTAGTCCTTTCATTGTAATACCTTTCAGATAGGTACTTTTTCTTAAAATAATTTTCAAATTGTTTCCATGTCAACTCCTTCTCACAAATCCCTTTCAAATTTCTAAGGTCCTCACACCAGATGGAGGCCTTTTCATTCAAGTTAAATATGACTATTCGGGCCTTTAGGTTCTCATAGTAGTCATGGAATCTAAAGTGCTTCTTTAGGTTGAGTATCCAAGCTTTCACTTCCCCCCCCTTATTAATATCTCCATCGAAAGTGGGTGGATTTTCCTTCTTAAACTCTTCAAGGTCATGGCTTCTCAAATGTTTCCTCCTATTTATTTTCCTCTGAGAATGTAGACTAGTCTCACTTCTAGACAATTCCTTAGAGTTGTCAATTCCTTCACTAGAGGATTATTCAATGGAATCCTGGATGTCAGCATGCCTTTTGGCTCCATGTTGGGCCTTCTTTGAGGTGCGTCTTCTAGTGTTTCCATTTTTCAGGGCCATGCTTTTGTATCTTAGGTGTAATTTGGGTTCTCTTAGTATTAGGTCTGTCCACATTACTACCTGTTGGCCTATGTTGCAACTGAATTTGTATATCTGATAGGATTTGCTGTAAGACTGCATTAATTTTAGTTTGTTTTTCCTATTATTTATCATCCTTTCATTGTCTACCTTACAACTTTGTAGTTATGAAATAAGGCTTCTTACCGTTTCAACGAAGTATGGTGGGTTTTCCACCACCCTCCTCTCATCAGATTCTTCTTCTCTATTGTGGAAGCTTTCCCCCCACTCATGGTTTGTCACCATTCTTTACAATGTATGTTTACTTGTTGTCCACTGATAATTTAAGTGTTGATAACAACATTTTTTGTTAGTCCATTGTCCTCAATTTTTATGAACAACACAGGTAAATTTTTTCGTAAGGTAAAATTTTCTTCATTATTCCACATATAACAAAAATATGTAGTTCATATTCAAAACATGTAAACAATAGAATCTCTCACTCTTTTCAATAGTAAAGCGTAAATAAGTTATTACCGATAGGTAGGGTAGAGGTCCCTACCCCTTAAGGTTTTCTATTAAAGTTTGTTTCTCTCTTTCATGAGCCCAAGAAGGCCAAGTGTTGTTTCCTTCTCTGATACCAATGTGTCACGCACCCGACCCCTAAGTATCCTTTTAAGGGATGGGGTATACTTTTTTTCTTTCCTATAGCTCCTTAAATACTTCTAATAAGGTTTTCATAGCCCTGTTCTCACTGAGAGATTTCCAATGACTATAAATTTGTCTGAATTCAAGATATGCTTTAAAAGTTATGGCCCTCTAAATTTTTCAAGATGTCATTAATCAATGGCCATCCTATTTTCCATGTGGCCTTACTCCCCCTGTACCATCTAACTTGACACTTCCATAACCTGGGTCACTTCCCCTCACAATGGCATGGTCATTGGTTGTAGGGAGTGTCTCTCGGTCTTCGTGGATATTGGTCCTTCGACCCTTCAACATTCATACATGGGTCAAAAAATTCCCGAAGACCCGAAGTGATAAAGTATCTCATGAATCTAGGATATATGGTGGATTCCTATCAACCCTTAGATCTAAAGGTCGAGATCTACATGCACTTTACCCATAGCCTAAAGTTGGCAAGGGGAAAGTGGGTCCCACCTTGAATCATGCCCCATGTCATGAAACCAAGTGGACCTACCCGGTCATGCCACACCACCATGACCTACATGGGACCACTCAATCAAGGCTTGATACTTAAACGAGGGAGTTTCAATACTTTGACGCTTAGGAATTCACCACACCCTCCTACATCCCTAGAGTCTAGAAGTTTCGAAGTTCCATACTTCTAGAGAGGGTCCCACACACACACTTTACTTAATTTTTATAATGGTATTTATTTAATCCATCCGAGTAATTAATATTTTTCCTTCGACCAAATTCTCATTTATGTTCTACCGCGAACTCCCAAAATCGTGAAGCCCCATAATGCCCGAAGTTCCATGGACCGTTGATCTAATATCCTTTGGGATCCTTCTCAATTTCTCAATCGAGGATAGTGGAAGAATAGAATAAGAATAATTGATGATCGGTTGCAAAAGGTAGCCACTCCCTTGTGACCACTTCGATCAGTAACATTCCAGAGAGGTTGAAATGTTGGGAAATTACAAGAGTCATGATGTCTCCCTCCAACCATTTGATCAAGTGACAATATCGGGTAACATAATCACCATTGAAACCATAGGAGGACAAGTTTGATGATCATGATGTTGATTTGTGATCATGATCAACGATGAAGGGAATACTTGTGGTCAAAATATGGTAGGTTTTTAATAGATAGGTGGACACCATGATAACAATTATGTGACCGCTAGTTATTGGTCAAACCATCTGGTCACCATTCCAATAGGTTACCTTTGGTAAAAGTGGATGTTGTGAGGTCCCAATCTCCCAAAGTTTCAGACATTTGAAGTGTCGAAGCCTGGGGGCTTAGCTCCTTTTGGGCGTAGTGAAAGGTTCCAGGTCCTAATCATATGGTGTTGAAATAATGTAACTGCGAAGAGCATTCTTATTATTATTGGATTAAATCCCCATTGCAAATTAATCATGTCATTATTATTGTTATTGTTATTGGATTAATCCCCACTGTGGATTAATCAGGTCGGTAATTTTATAAGGACCAAATCCCCTTTTGCGGATTGGTCATCGAATAATTACAAAGGGCAAAATAAGAAGTCATCCCCAACAATTATTATGGAAGACCCAGAATTAATTAAAGGTGGGTTTACCCACCCAGAGTGAGAGGTCGGCCCTGCCAGTTGTGACCTTTCACACGTGCCAGTCTTGTATAAATAAGAGGCTAGCGCCTCACTTCAAACACAC
>ML780133.1:65579-85498 GCA_009831015.1 Picea engelmannii | reverse complement strand
ATCTTGTACTTGAACATTTAAGTGGGGTAAAAGGAGGTTGCCCCCTCGAAGAGGCTTATTATCTAAAATTATCTCTTTTTCAAGGCGTTGAGTACTTTTTCTGAGGTTTTTCTATGCTATATTGATATTTGGTTCTTAACAATGTCCATCTTGGAGAAAGGGTAGATAGAGCTTTGAAGAATGAGTTCAGAGCCAAAAAATATTGTAACAAAGTAATGAATTGTTATAATATCGAGAAAGCAAGGGGCCAGGGATAGCCTTGTTTCTCAGTAGTATAGATTTTTTGTTAGTTTTTGCAAGACCAAGTAGTATCTATATTTTTTGAATTGTATATGATAAACCCTTTTGACGACAATATATGGAAGGACCTAAATTTTTGAAATATTATGTGTAATTCTCTATTTATGTATATGAGTTGTTATTCTACTTTACTTATTCATGTCTTATAAGATAAATATGTTATATCTTGTTTGCAAATGTTGTCACAACTCAATTGTCTTTACTATTAGTTATGAATGAGTTCAAATCTACTATTTGTTAGTTAATCTTGCGCAAGACTATGTTGAATCTTGATGATTCTTGAGATATACCTAAGTATTCTCCTTACCCTTCCCTATCTTATTTTCTTGGTTATGCTTCGGGTGAGAATTTTTCTCTCCATAGAATATTAAAATACCAACGCTCTAGACTACTTGGTACCATTTTGTTGGTAACCTAAGAAGGACCCTAGTCTGATCAATTTTGCGCCAACAATATGGTTACATTGTCAGGACCTGAGTTAAAAGGGAACCTGTAGGGAGAATGATTCCACAGATTCACTAATATGATATTCACTAGTGGTGGGAGAAAAACTGTGACACTTTCATATGGAAAGAGGCAGAGTTGTGAGGTAAATCTGTGAAAGACACATGATAGGTTGTCTTTTACTCAGAAAGATCGAGTGACCAGTACGAGATATTTGGGTTAATTTTCTGGAAGAACTATTCGATTGGGTAGAGAGGCTCCAAGGAGTTTTGGAATTCCAAGAACGAGTCAAGAAGACATGTGCTTGAGATACAAAAAATATTGCAACACTTCATCGGCTAGATTGTCTAGTAATGCGAGTGATCGATTTCTGGCTCAATACAACTCTGGAAGGATACATTATTGAATTTGCAGCTGAGAACCATCAATGTTTTTCAGGGGTAGAAGAAGATTTTGAGAAATACGCAAGGGGAATACCGTTGAGAGAAATCCCCATGTGGATTAAGGTTTTCTTGATGGAGGAGGGGATACTGACTATTTCCCCACTTGATATGACAACCTAAACACCCTCGCTTGGGGTGGGGTGATTTTGGGGTGGATTTATGGCTTGAGAGAGGGGAGAGGGTTCTTTGACAAATGGGGGAGAAATAAGAAATGGACTCAAGGTACGAGTGAGCCTTGAAAAGAGCCACCATAGTTAATAAGTGGTGGCACGGTAAGGTAAAGAAAGTAGTGAAATAGTCTGAGAAGTTGCAGAAAGAACTTGGACCAGGAGAAGTTGAGGAACGATAGAAGGAATAGTTCCAAAATATGAGAAGACAAGAAAGAATGGCCACTGAAATATTAAGTGAAATATAAGCACAAAGAGAAAGAAGTCCCCAAGAGGGTGGAAAAGAAGAAGAAGGTGTAGAAGCCTGGGAAATGGAAGCCAACATGGATCCTGTACAAGAACGAGAAGATTCAGCCTTGATACCTGGAAAGATCGAGAATCTGGCTAAAGAGAACACTCTAGAGGATGAGAACGAGACCCCCCAGATCAAAGAAACCCGCCTCGAAGCTAGTGGCACCAACCTCGAATCACCCATACCCCAAGTGTCTTCTATACTAATGGTAAATTCTATTCTACCTTATTATGTTATTCCTGTTTCATTACAATCAGTTAGTCAGTGACAATAGGTAAGCGCGAACATTGGGAGGATATTGGGATCCCATGGTAGATCGCAACCAGGACCGTTAGGTTTTATCTTGATAGATGCAGTAAGATAAACCATGGTTGGAAATGCGGGAGGTTCGATCGTTCGATACCCAGAATTTTGGGGTAAAGGAGATGAGGATGTTGAGCAACATTGGTTCCTATGCGAAGCAATATGGAGCTCCAAAGGGACTCTAGACGCAAATAAATTGGTCAAATTCTAGACTACCTTGAGAGGTCGCTCTCTCAAATGGTACATGGAGGAGATTGAGCCAGGAGTGCTAGGAGTGCAAGGACAAGCATTCACACTTGGCCAAGTACAGATAAAATTCATAGTAGAGTTTAAGCTACCTCAGTTAGAACACGAAGCTTTGTCTGAGTTGTGGGAAATTCAATAGAGGGAAGGTAAATCAGCGTAGGAATATATTCAGAAGTTTAAAGCTTCTATAGGGAGGCTAGCACATCCAATTCATGATGATTGTAAAAAATAATGGTATATCCAAGGATTTCTACCTCTGATACGAATTTCATTAATGCAACAATAGATAGCCACTTTGACAGGTTCCTTCAAACAATCAATGAAGATTGAAGCCATGGAAGGATATCCAGGGAGATTGAGAGTGACCATAACCCTAAAAGATGCAAATTTGGCAGAACTACAAGGACAAATATCGACACTGATAGAGAATATTCAAGAATTGATTATACACAAACTAGGACGACCACAATTCTTGCATACTGGATGCTACATAGAGGGACATCTAGTGAAAGAATATCCATGTATGAGGGGAATTGGACCTCCTCAAAATCCAATGGGACCCTCATCAGGATCCACAGGAGGAGTTGCGCAAGTATCTGTGAATTTACCATTCCATACCCCAACCCCTTATCATGCCTTTCCAGGTAATCAAGCATCGTCGACAGTTGAGTACTGTAAGATATGCTGAATTCATGGGAATGGACCAAGGAAGTTCCCTATTATTCAAAAGTATTAAATAGTACTGAATATTGTACATTGAAAGTTCTGTGCATCTACCACACATGCTATGAATTAGTGTAGAGCACTGGATGCACTCGCCGATAGATTGGATTAAACATGATTAAGGGTTAATGAAACCCCTCAAGTACCAAGAAGAGTTCGAGTAGGCGGATATGGAGGATACTTCAAAGGGTGAAGAACCGAGGGAAGAGGACCAAGTAGATGCTACAATTTTGATGAGAAAGGTCACATGTCTAGGTATTGTCCTCATCTGAGGCGACCATGGTTCTCTCACTGCATAACCAATGGGCACGCAACTGAAGACTTCCCAGAGCTAATCACAAAATGGGAAGATCGGGTACGTCAATGAGGAGATAGTATTATAAGCTCAGAGATAAATAGGGTCATCAAAGGAAAACTACCAAACATTAAGATCATTACTGGAGGAGGAACAAAGATAGGCACAGATGATGATAATATGTCGAAGATCCATAAAGCAACACCTAAGGAGGATATGTATGACCCTATGAAACAAAAGCTATTATTTAAAAATACAATAGAAGTATTTCAGAGTATCCCTGGCCCTGAGATGGAAGAAAACCCCCCTAAGCCTATAATTTATCTTAAGATTTTGTAGTTCCCTGCTTCACCCCCTGCACCCTGAAACCCCTTAATCCCAATAAGACAATTTGAGCAGTCACAAAATGTAGTTGACCTTTGGTTTCAGTTATTTTTTTATATTCTTAGGAATGACCAACTGACAGAAAAGTTGCACAATTCCCTGTACCTAGTCCTAAGAAATGAAGAATCTCTAGAAGCTAGAATAAAGACTAGTCTTCTTGAGAAGAATACTCATAGAGTGCAAACAAGGAAAATACAATTTTGGAAAGAGTTTAGACTAGAAACCCATCTTGATGAGTTTGATATTGAGGATGTTATGTTATATCTAGGATATGATGTTAACATACTGTCTAAAAAGACTTGGGAAGCCTTAGGAAAACCCCAGTTGACATATTCCCCAATCCAATTTAGAATGGCCAATCAGTATTGTACTTTCCTAATAGGAAGACTGGAGAATGTGGAGATAGATGTTGCAGGAGTGAAGACTGTAGCTGATTTTGAGGTGATCAAAATCATGGGGGATAAGGACCCTTATCCTGCACTACTTGGTGTTGATTGGGCCTATGAGAACTATGATTTCATTGAACTAAAGAGGGATACTGTGACATTTGAAGCAGACAAAATAAAATTAGTTCATCCCTTGGATCTGTATCTATTCCCTCGATATATGGAGCCAATGAAAAACAATATGGAAGGAGAAGATTTAGATTAGTTATATGATGTAACAACAAGAATGAGAGACGACTACATAATACTACTGTTGATGGATCAGTAAGTTGGAGGAGCATACAATCAGTGGATGAAGATTCAGAACTAGCATTTGACAGTTGGCAAGAAGGTTCATATGAAATATTTTCAAGAAGATGTGCAACTGTCAGAGCATCTAGATGGGTTGGAACCAAGGTTATGGAACATTCGATATACGATGGTACCTCAAGACTTGATAGGTTTCTGGTTAGGATGGAATAAAAGATAGTGGAGGATCAAGGGATTTTAGTTCTAGACTTAGCCCTCCAGGACACCCCTGCTAGATGGTGGGATAGTCACAAAGTCTTGATCAAGAACTAGGAGAATGTGAAACAAGCCATCCGATATATATTTCAAGATAAGGAGTAGCTGGAATCAGAGATGTGGATGGATTTCCAAGTTGCGCAACTATTCAATGGACAGTCTGATCATAAAACACATATTGAACAATGTGTGAGACAATGGAAAGTTGTGGAAATGCCATCTTGCTTGTGGGTTCAAGTATTTCCCCATTCGCTAGGTCTGATTGCAGAAACCTGGTACATCCATGAAGAGACTAGAAGGCATACCAACAACTCGAAAATGTTGGAAGACCAATTTTACAAGGACTTATCTTTTACAAGTAAGTACCCTAATCTTAAGATAGTCTTGCAAAGAATTAAAAAATTGCTTTTTACAAGTGCTTGTAAACATAAATGAGACCCAGTGGTATGTGTCAATCATAGTCAAGTGATTCAATCTAAACTTCGCCTAGATACGGAAAAGACACCTATAGAATTTTATAAGATTGAGAAGGATTTGGAAAACGCAGATGATTTAGAAGAACTGAGAAATTTAGCCATTAAGGAAACATAAGGAAGGAGAGAAATCCAGAACACCATACCCAGTCAGACTAATAGTTCTTATTACCATCCATTGAAGTTGTGAAAAGTCAACATAGGAACTAATGAGCAACCCAATATAGTTGTGGTAGGAGATTACGGGGATGAGAAAACTAGCCAAGAAATACATAGCCTATTGTGGGAGTATGAGGACTTATTCCCAAAGACATTCTCAGAGATAAAATGGATTAAAGGAGCTATGGGAGAGATGAAAATTGAACTAAAACTGGGATAAAAAACTATAAGGCATATACCATATTGTCTTAACCCCAGGGTGAAAGAGAAGGTTAAGAGGGAAATAGAAAAGATGCTTGAGGCCGAACTTATTTTTCCAGTTGAAGAAGCAGAGTGGGTTAGCCCCATAGTCTTCTAGATAAAGAAAGGTACAGAGGACATTAGGGTATGTGTAGACTACAAAATCCTTAAATATACCTGTGTGCATGACCCTTTTCCCACACCTTTTACTGACGAGGTACTAGAACAGGATGCGGGGAAAGAATCTTACTCATTTACATATGGATTTTTGGGGTATCACCAATTGAGAATTGTCGAAGAAGACACAAGGAAGACCACATTCATAATAGAATGGGGGTCATTTGCATATAATGTGATGCCCTTTAGCCTAAAGAATGCCCCTACAATTTTTTCGTGGATTGTAATAGCAGCCTTTTGAGAATTTATTCACAAATTTATAGAAGTTTATATGGATGATTGGATGGTGTACAATATTCTCAAAGAACATGTAGCACTACTACGGCTGATGTTTGATAGGTTTAGGGAATTTCATATATCTTTGAACCTCCGAAAGTGTATCTTCTATGTGCCACATGGCAATTTGTTAGGCCACATAGTATGCCAAGAAGGAGTGCTGGTAGACCCAACCAAATTTGTGGTCATTGTGAACATGGCACCGCCTATGAATGCTAAACAATTGTGCTCCACGTTGGGGCACACAGGGTACTACTACAAGTTTATCAGAAGGTATGTGAGTATTACTGCTCCCCTGGAAAATAAACTAAAGAAGTCAGAAGTGTTCCAATGGACACCAGAGTGTGATAAAGTATTCGACATCCTAAAGGAAAATCTCAACACAACACCTATTCTGATATTTCCGAATTGGGAAAATGAATTTCATGTGCACGTGGATGCATCATGTATTTCCTTGGGATCCATATTAGTGCAACCAGGAGATGGAACCGTGGATCATCCCATCTAATTTTCTAGTAGGAAGTTGTTGCAATATGAATGCAACTATACAACCACAGAAAGGGAGGGTTTAGCTATGATTTTTTCTATACGAGAGCTTTTACATTTTTTTTTATTTTTTTTATGTTTGGCAGAATCAAAAACTAGTTGGGCACGTGGCCGTGTTATCCAACTGCTACCACTATAACCTCCAGGTGTGCCCACGATGCCCCTTACGTGGAACACAATGTAATTCAGGGGGAGTTGAACTCAAAACCTCATGGAACTTCATTTTCACGGCACTTGCCAATTGAGCTGCCCCCCCGGTGGCTTGAGAGTTTTTACATTACTTGTTAGGCTCTCATTTTAATTTTTTTACTGATCATATTGCGTTAAAATATCTAGTTAACAAGCCTGTCTTGGAAAGAAGAATTTGTTGATGGTTGTTATTTTTTCAGGAATTTTCATTTGAGGTGATCATCAAACCTGGAAGATGCAACCTGGGTCCCAATCACTTGTCTATATTAGAGTTAGGAGAAAGTGGCGGAGTAGTCGATGATCAGCTCCAAGATGAAGACCTATTATGGGTTGAGGCTGTACAAGAATACCTGGAAGACATAACATTTTTTCTGAGTACAGGGGCATGCCCAAAAATGTACTCCACAACTCAAAAACTCTATATGGTGGTTCGACCAGTGGATTATCAATTGATTGCATGGAAATTGTATAAGTTGGGCCTATATAGTATCCTCAGGATGTGTGTATTAGACCACGAAAGACAAGACATATTGTGGGAGTGCCACAATGGAGTTGCGAGAGGCCATTTTGGAGGAAAGGACACTGCACAGAAAGTCCTCCAAGCTCGATTATGGTGGGCCACACTCTTCAAACATGTGAAGGAATATGTTATATCTTGTGACATCTGTGAGAGAATAGGCAAGCCATCATGACGAGACAAATTGCCTCTTCAACCAGTTTGAGATCTACAAGCATTTGAGAAGTGGGAGGTTGATTTCATTGGACCGATCAGCCCCATGACTAAGCACTCAAAGGAAAGGTATATTATTACCGAAATTGATTTCCTTACACAATGAGATGAGGTAGTATCTTTTCAAGATTTCTCGATCGATACTGTTGCCATGTTTATTTTTGAAATCATTATCACTCACTTTGGATTTCCTAGGAGTCTGGCCAGTGACCAGGGAGGTCATTTTATCAGAATTACAATAGAAAATATTACAACAGAGTTCTTAATACATCATAAAAGTAGCCCCTACCATCCACAAGCCAATGGCATAGTAGAGGCATTTAATAAGATTCTGGAGAGAGGATTAATGAAGGTTTTTTTCACAAACATGGAAGATTGTGATGACAGAGTCCCAACAATTTTATGGGCTTACAGGACAACCACGAAGAAGCTCCACAGGTATACTCCATTTCATCTAGTCTATGGGAAAGAGGTTGTGGTACCTGTAGAGTTCATTACCCCGAGTCTATACATCACACAGATTACACAAATTTCAGAGGATGAATTAGTCACACAGAGGGTTACAGAGTTGCAAGTACTTGATGAGACCATGTTTTTACCAGAATTTCATCAATAAGTTGAGAAAGCCAAGAAGAAGTCTTGGCATGATAGGCACATTAAGAATAAAACATTTGTGTAAGGAGATAAGGTCCTACTTTATGACAGTTGATACCAGAAACATCTAGGTAAGTTGCGCATGCACTGATTGGGCCCATTTATAGTTGTGGAGATCCGACACTCTAGTGCAACTGGATGGTATACTTCAACCAAGATGGGTGAATGGAGCTCACTTGAAACCCTATATCTCTCAAAACTGAGCTAACATATTGTTTCTCTAGTCCAAAATATAAAGTATAGTAGTTAGATTTGAATTTATGCAAAAAAAGTGTTTTTTTTTTTTATTTCAGTTAATAAATTTGGAGTGTGCATTGCTGCGTCGAGGCATGCATTTTGATTTTTCATATAAGTATTACTTTGGTGCATAACTGTTTACTCAATATTGTGGGATCAGAAGAGCCACGATTCCATTAAAGATAGTCATTGAATGTGATGGGGACCCCATTGTGGTCGGAGGAGGGAAAATCCGAATGCAATCCTAGTCCATCTTCAACATGCACCCGGTCTAGTCATAGCCTTTATGACTTCTACAATAACTTGTATGAAATCTGTTAGAACATAAATCCATGATACACGAATATTCCATCGGTATTAGCACCAGGATTCTCAACTGTTCAAACGGTAAGGTTTGAAGTCAGCCACATCCTTGACCAACTTGTTCAGTGAATGTCAGAATCACCCGATAGATTTACCCTGTTAATGGACCATTTAGATAACTCAAATTCTAGTTGCATCTATAAGATTAATGATGAGTGACCTTAGTAATTATTACAATAATTTCTATCTAAGCCTGAGTATAAGGTTGTGTGAACTATGTGTAATATGTATTTTTTCCCAGAGAAAACTTCATTCCTTACGATTTATGAATTCTAGTAACGCCTATGCAATACCTTGACCCTCAGTCACAACCTCAAATCCCAATTATCCCATCGAAGTCTATTTACAGTCTCGAGTCACTATGCCGAGAGATACAAAGAGAAGGAGTTTAGTTTCCAAAGATGCAGTGATGAATGAGCCATGTGATCCCTGGGTTGAGATCGTGGGAGATCTCAAGGGAAAGGTTGAATAGGTGAATGTCCTTGACCTTGACCTAACAAACCATGTCTTGTTCCCACTAATGAACTTTAGTGTATTCTAGGACTTGGCTCCAGATACAATGGGATGCAGTTCATAAAAAATCTTGATTTCATTAATTTTTTCAACTCCAACATCATGAATCTCAAATATTTACCAGTGTTCGGCACTTCTGGTGAGGTTGTGAGGTGTACCAAGTTCCTCATCAGTCGGGTACATGACAGGATCTTGTGGCTCGATAGAAAGTACCTAATTCATGCAGAGGATATCCATCAACATAATGGATTATCGCTTGAAAGCTAGGATGTGTCAAAATGGTTTCAAGTCCTGAGTAAGTATGGGAAGAAAAAGGGTGAGCCGAACCTGTATGAGAAGTTCCATACACAAAGAGGGGGGTGCACCATAAATATTCACCCCATTCTACGAGAGACAGTCAGGACCGCTTGCTACATAATTTCTAGCAAGGTCATGTGTTCATATTACAAAGGTGAATGCACATTAGATTCCCTATCAGTGGCATATTTTTGCACCAAGGGAGTTATGTTCAGTAGGTGTAGTTACCTTTTGGAATAAATCTTGGTAGCCTATGAGGAGGCACAGGAGAACAACATAATATTTACATATGTTTACTTTCTAGTTTCATTCACTATGTGGAAGTGGACGTCACCCCCAGGAAGACCATTATCACTGGTAGACAAGGGCTACCTGGAAAATATGTTTAAACCTTGGAATTCAAGGTCGGACTCAGAAAACACAGAATTCAACAATGTTGCATTCTTGAAGTGGTACAATAGGATGATATATGCAACTCAAAGGTTGCGCATACCTCAGGAATTTCTCAACTTGAACACATGGAAGATTGTGTTCGGCATGAACCATCACCACACCTTTGTCTGGAAAAGGCATGTCAAGAAAAAAAGACTTTCACTCCTGGATGTTGTCGTTCTACCTAGAGGAATATTCCTTTGACAAGGAGGTCATGTCATGGCCAAAAGTGCTGCGCAACCCACGCAAGTCAGGGATGCACTATATTTTACCCCAGGAGATCCTAAAGAAAAGGGGACATGAAAAAGTAGTCAGGCTGAGTTCTGGTCCAGCATCACCAACAACAAAGAAGAAGAAGAATGAGATGCTATTAGAATATGATACGGAGGAGGACGAGATACCTCTGGAGCGTAAGAAGAGAACATTGCTAGTGTTGTCGCAGCTTCCAGAGAAGGATATCCTCTCAAGTAAGGATGTCAATGACATCCTTGTTGTTTCTTCATAAGAGATGTCATGCCCATAAATCCTCAGATAGGGGTTTCCCCTGTTAAGCCATTGAATCCACAACTGATATCATCGGCTTTATCTCGTACCAAAGACACCACCCGAGCTATGAAGATGGTGTTTCACATCACTGATGACCCTGAACCAGATACCACTACATCCACCACCATAATCACCGAACAACCCCCATCACCCCCATAACCACAATCACCACCACAAGAAAAAACCATCCCACCCCAAACCACTGAATCAGATCCCATGCACTTGGACCCCCCTGAACTACCTAAGAATGTACCAAAACTCACTAGTGTGACCCATGAAGTCCTGACCTAGTCGATTGTTCCATTTTTAATAATTCAGGACACTTCACCTTCAACAGAGACTCAAAGTATGCCAATACCGCAATCCCCAAGTCCTCAACACACTCCCTCAACAATGAATGTTGAGGGTGCCCTCCAAAGAAGCAGAACCACAAACACCATGGTCCAGAAAATAGGAGGAAGTACCAGAGGTTCAGAAGAAACTTGAATCAACATCAGAATAGAGTGCAACCTTGTTGCAAGAACAACTATAGCTATTACTCTAGAATCCACAATAGTGTGCAGATCTGGTGCAATGTTTCTTGGTGAAAGAAGAGATACTCCCATTCCTTCCAACAACGGTAAGGATGAGACTTGCATAGTCCCCGCAAGGTCCATCTACATGGGAGGAAGAGGTGGAAACACCATCAGATCATTTGATGGCTAGTGGACACCTGAAAGGCTGCTCTTATGTCTTCTGTGAAGTGCTATAATAAGTTTATGACTCCTCCTCATCAATGACAACAAGCGGTTCCTCGGCAGGGTCTTTGAAAAATCATGCAGTGATTCTTCTTCAAACTTTACACTTAGAGCTAGAATGAACTTTTTAGTATGAGAGTCCAGCAATCTATATCCTTTGACACCTTCAAGATATCCAACAAATATGCATTCAACACTTTGAGGCTCCAAAGCCTTCCTCTTATCTATCGGAATGTGAGCCTATGCTCGTGAACCAAAAATATGAAAGTGCGACACTTTCGGTTTCTTACCGGTCCAACATTCAAAAGGAGTGGTGCCTTTGAGTGATTTGTGAGGAAATTGGTTCTGAATGTATGCTTCACAATTAATAGCTTCATCCCATAGCTTGGGAGCTAATGATTTTAACCGGAGCATACAATTGGCCATCTCTTTTAAGGACAAGTTTTTCCTCTCCGCAACACCGTTCTGCTGTGGTTTATATGGCACTGTGTGTTGTAGTTGTATACCTGCATCAATACAAAGTTGCTGCACATATTTGTTGACATAATCCCCCCCATTATCAGTACAGAGTATCTTAATCTTACACCCAGACTCATTCTCAACAAGTTCTTTAAATTCTATAAGGCATTCAAATACTTCTGATTTTAATTTCAAAAAAAATACCAAAGTAAAGCGAGAGAAATCATCTATGAAGGTGAGTACATACCAAGCCTTACTGATTGAAGGTTACGGGAATGGGCCCGTAATGTCACTATGAATCATCCCAAGAGGTGAAGAAGCTCTCTGTGCCTTCCCTTTGTCAAACTTTTTCTCTGGATGCTTGCCAAGAATGCATCCTTGTCATACACCGCTTGTGAATTTAATAGTTGGCAATCCTTCTACCATATTTTCCTTGTTGAGTTGATGCAAGTACTAATAGTTTAGATGGACAAATATTTCATGCCATAACCTACTGATATCATTATATTGTGACATAAATATAGTGCTAATAAATTTAGGAACAAAGTGGGATAATAAATACAAACGAGAACCGTGATCTGCAATTCCATGTGCAAGCTGTGAGCCTATTGAAATGTTGGTAATCACTGTGGAGTCTATAGTGAACTCGAACTTCCTTCTAGATCCAGAATGAGTGATCTGATATATCGAGAGAAGATTTTTGGATAGCGAGGGAAAATGAAGAACATTTTTGAAGCAGCCCCCTTCAAGATCAACAATTCCTTCTCCGCACACCTTTGCAGGTGTGGCATCTCCCAAGTAAATTGGGGATCTGGTGCTTTCTTCGATGGAGGAAAATTCATATTTTGATGCATCCATATGGTTCAATGCACCTGAATCAAGGATCCAATCTAATGGAGTGAATGTGACAGCCATTAAAGCATGACCATCTCGTTCTCTCCCTCCCATTCTATTATCATCTTTCTTCTTTTCATTTTCGGGCACCGTGAGATTGTGCTACTGCAATTGATTAGCCATCTCATCGATAGTCTTCCTCATGAAATTTTATTCGGGATGAAAACCTTTGGAACAGTAGATGAAAATTTTTATTTCCTTCTTCTTCTTCTTACCCTTAGGCTCAGAATATTCCTCTGAAGATTGCGTGAATCTCTCCTTCTTCGATTCAGGAAATTTACCCATTCCTTTTTTCTTGTCTTTTCCACTGCTCTTTGGAGCATCAATAGCCGCAAGTGCTTGGTTATTGGAATGCTTGATGGAACCCATTTGGAATAACTTAGCTTTCTCTTGAGTTATTTCTGCAATGAAATCATTCAATGGAGGCATTTTCCATTTTTCTTGAGTCAATTTAGATGCTTGAAAAGACAACACAAATACGAAATATTCAGGGCCTAGTTTCGAGAGAATTGAAAGGATGAGTTGTTCTTCCTCTTTCATGACTCCACATGCATTAAGTTCAATGAGGAGGGATTTGAACATGGTGAAGAATTCTTGCAGGTTGCTGAAATGAATTGGACTTAGGGATATGAGTTCATTCTCCAGTTGATGCACTTTCATTGCATCCTGCTTGCCGAATAGTCCTTCCAATGTGGTTCAGACAACATCAGGAGTAGTGGCTCCACTGACATGAAAGAGGATATCTTTGGAAATTGATAGGCATATCAACCCAATTGCTTCATTTAATTTATTGAAATACTTTATCTTCTCCGCTACAGCAGTCAGTTCTTTCTCCGTTCCCATTGTTACCCTGTAATGCCCTTCACTTCGGAGGAGCAGAGAGATCTTTGTCTTCCATTCGAAGTAGTTGAAAGGATTTAGAATGAGTTTTGTGGGCTGAGAGAGATGATACATTGCTTCTTTCTGAACCTCCTGATGATCTATACCTGCAAATAAAACCGTGTACAATCCACTAGATTCAATCTAGCTCTGATACCATGTAGAATTCCTACAGAAACCCCGATAGATCTAGAATTCTAGTTAAATTGAACACATGTAATTTGATGATATTCAAGAGATGACAGAAAGTTTTTTTTCCATAAATCAGAGAATTATATTAATAAAAAATGAATATACATGAGTAACCATCCTCAAAAACAAGAGAGGAGGTGAATATATAGAATTTCCAACATAGAAATTCTAGTAAAAAAAAGCTAGAAATAACTAAAATAGGTGTCATAAGCTAAGGGAGACCACATAGTTAGAACTAGACCACTAAAGATACATTTCAAACACTCATTAATGTCCACAATATTCAAGTGATGTTCATTAGCTTACTTAATCTCACTTAACTGTCAAGAGAAGTAGTTCCAACTCACTTAACTGACCCGAAATAGTAGTTACTAATAATAGTAATGGAAAAAATCATTAATTAAGGAATAAATCTCTCACTCAAAGAGGAGGTGTGCATTCCACAATAATAGATGAGTTTTTGCATGGGGGAGTTGGAATGAATCATGAATAAATCAAGAAAATCAAGAACTAGGAGTTGAGTCTTGATCTAAAAATAGCAGTTTTCCCTAAAATCTAGGGATGAGGTGCCCTTCTTCTCTATGTGGCCAAATTAGGTGAAATAAAGTGTAAATGAATGTATTAACCAATATCTAGGAATATTAGCTAGGTATAAACTAATGTAAGTTAGGGTTATGCTCCAACAGTTGTGAATGTTGTCTTGGCGCGATATTCTTCAGTGATTCAAACTTTAGTGATATCCCGATAATCTATTTTTGAAGGATTAGGACTCACATCCACCCACATTTTCTAGTACTTCATTCATAAAATGTGTAGGGAATGGATGATCGACACATGTACATTTAGGTTGTGAAATTCAACACAAATTATTATTTTTCCTTTCTTCTTTCGTTGCACCACTATTGGACTAATCTACTATGAATATTCTATGGGAATAATAATTCTAGCATCCAACATACGATCCAACTCTTTATGTACCTTTTATTTATACCTGGGTTTTAGGGGATATGGTTTCATCTTTATTCGGTTAGCATCGATATTTAATTTAATTTTCATGTCCCCAAAGGATCTTGTGATTCCCTTCATCTTTGAAAATCTTAGGGGGAATAGATTTTCATAATATTTTAACAAATCTACCACCTAGGTTATGGTTTCCATGTCCCAATAATCCCTGATGATGGCCATATTTGGCTCTTCTTTGGTGCCAATATTATGTTTCTTTGTATTAATCAATCAGACATATTCTAATGAAGAATTATTTGAATCTTTCCTTTCCACTACGCACTCGCCCTCAATTTCTTGGATATGTATTCCCCCAAGGTCATCCTTGTTGGCCTCATCACTTTATATTTTCCAACAATGTACCTCCTCTTTTAGTTTGTACATCGACTTGTGATAGGTGCAGACAACCTTCGGTGTGGTATCCTTTGGATAATTATGAAAGATGAAATATTTGATTCATATCAGGGTCTCTTTCCATGTATGGGATTCTAACCTAAAATTGAATGTTGCATAGAAATGCATTCTTACACAGCCCTAATATCTTGTTTGCCTCTTGGTTTCCTCCCGTTTTCCTCTTGAATGTACAAGCTTCTTAGGACCATGTCCATTGTATGGAAAAAATGTTGGACCCATTGTGTGTGTGGGATTTTCTTGGTTGTCCATCACCTTTCATAATAGAAAAAAAGTGAATTACTAGTCGATTTGAATAATTAGATTTCGACCCCCCAAAACAAAGTCATGTTGAATTCCTAGTCGAATCCTATAATATATAAACAAACTAAAACACTTTCCATAGTTCTAGTTTCTAAACCTCCTAAGAAAACCACAATGGATCTCAATCATATAACCATTTATGAAGGAGATGAATATCAAAAATAACATTGGATCTCTTGAGAAAAATTCTGGGATGTTGATGACATCATAGATGAAGATAAGAAAATGGCCCAATTTTTCACTCTTCAAGCCAGAGTCCTCACTTGGTTCATGAACTTTATAAAAAATTAGACAAGGTCGAGAATAAGTATAAAGAAAAATTTCCTCACATTTTTCAAGACTCAAGACATCAATCATCTGGCTGGGAAAAAAATTAAAGAAATAAATCAAAGTGTGGAAAAAATAGTAAGAGAATATGATAAGAGACTTAAATATTTACTCAGTCAAATTCCTTATATCATAGAAGAAAAACTCTTGGTACAATGGTACGTAGCAGGATTGCTACAAAAAACAAGAGTTATGCTATGAATGTATGGAATTAAAACATGCGAAGACACCCTAAAACAAACATAGCACATAGAAATGGATGATGGATGACCATCAACTTCATGAGTGATGGAAAAGAAACTAGAATAAAAAATCAAAATTTTGCAACAATCTTTAAAAAACATGGCCATTACAAGGAATGAACTTTGATGCACCATTTTCTCTAGCAAAGGGCACACAAAGGAATATTGTAAATTCAATGATGCATCAGATCGTAATGAACATTGTATTCAAATAGAAACCTTCTGTAATATTTTTCAAACCATGACAAATCATGCAACCAAATATTTCCCACATAATTTAAAACATGCCAGAACAAAATGGTGTCACATTTGTCAAGAAAATAATCATTCCACACATGAATGTTGGCCAAATGGTTGAAACAAGACAAATATCCACACAATCTATCAAATGTAGGCCACTAATCATAACATCAACCAAGGAGAAGGAAATGGATATAGAGGTCATGGTCGAGGTGGTTACCAAGGAAGAGGAGGATATAGAGGTGGACGCGGTCAAGGATTTCAAGAATTATTATGTTGTTTTAATTGTTAGAAAGACAACATTATAATCTCCAACTATCATATTAAGGATAGAACCGATCACTCACAGGAAGACTATCATATATTATTGGATAAAGTTATGAACAAAAGGAATGCTAACCTCTTGCATACTCTGCGTAGGAAAGAAGTGTTAAACTCAAAGAATCTCCATGTTGCGACCAGATTAGGTGTAGGTTGAGAAAATTACCAAGAGTCACCAGTTCGACATACGAGATATTGAAACACTTACCTTGACCTAAATAAAGAAGAAAAGATAATGTGGGAAGCGCTGAATTGTTTCAAAAATATCAACCAAGAAAAAATAAATGGAAACAAGGGAAGACAACAAAACACTTCGAACACTACCTTAGATGATTTTGTCTATCTATTGAAAGAAAAGAGTCGATTGGTTGTTTGATCAAATTGCTTATTATTTTAAGGGAGTATAAATATGATCAATGACCATATAATATTCTTCAAAAAATTTTGTAGGATAAACACATGAATGATTATGATCCTTAAGTTGACCTCGAGGTTGAAGGAAATATGATTAAGAAAATCATAGTCAAATTTGGATCACAAGTAAATATCCTTCTTCGAGAGACATGGAAATGGCTTGGAAGGCCCTCCCTAGCTCCAATGATGAATTTCTTAAAACAAGTAGATCAAATATTCATTGATCCAATTGGAACACTTAAAAGCATCAAAACAAATATAATTGGGATTCCAACGACGATCGAATTCTAGGTGATTACTTTGGTCAAATGAATTCCTTCTTACCTTGCATTAGAAGGTAGACCATGGGATCTAAATATGAAAGAAACTATCTCCTTGGAAAGAGATAGGAACAAGTTTAAATGAAGAGGTAGTAAAATCATCATATGCATGGATCCAAAGGAAGGAAAACCATGGGTATAAACATGGGACAAAGAATAGGAGGTTTGTCAGCTTTATCAGATAATGAATGAAGAGAAGCATAACAACAAACTGAACACCAATGGTGAAATTTTAGTTGTTCCCCCGATGTAAATGGGACAAAACTCAGACACAAAACTATATAATTGGCTGATATATAATTATGAATCCTAGAAAAAATAATGTCGAATATAGATAAGGCAATCGAGAGCATGATTTCCTCGGCGGACAGGTGAATTCCCTCTTGGATCTTAGACCCCTATGACCAAGACAAAAAAGTGCTAACTTTGATCACTGACATTCCTTTAAACATAGCTAAACTATTCAATAGAGAAGAGGAATAAAATATGAGTACCTTTTTACGAATTTTTTCCTTGCTCAGTCCAAGTTGAGCTTGATCTTCAAGTCCTTCAACGAGTCTTACAATCCAATAAATAACAAAGAAAAATCATACTTCATATTCTACCATGATTAGTTTAAATCTAAATTTATCTAAAGATACAAGTCCATGCCAATGTACACAAAATTGAAGGAAATAGGCCAAGCACATGTATTAATGAGAACTCAAAAGAGATACTTACAAACCAATGATGAAGTCACAATAGCCTCTCCAAGTCCTCCTTGTCCAGCCCTTGCACAAAGCTCCAAAGACCATAAGTTTGATACCTCCAATTTCCTCCTTCCTTATGAGATCATAATTTTGGTATCTCTAAACTCTTTCATGACTTCCTCCTCCATGTAAATCCCTCATTATATAGGATTTGGAGGCTTAACCACCATGGAGAGGATCACTCACTAGATCCACTAAAAAGGGATCTGAAAGATATTTAGGAAGCAAATATCTCTTAAGGATTTTTGGGAGGAAATATCTCTCAAGGGTTTTAAAGAGGAAATATTTCAACTATCCATGAGCTCCTCCACCTTCCCTAAAAAATAGGAAACCAAATGTGAGGTGGATTCTCACACTTAATTAATTTATTTTTCATGAATATTAATAATAATTCATGTGCACTCGATTCTCACACTTAATTAGTTTATTTTTCATGAATATTAATAATAATTCATGTGCACTTGGTATTTTTTCCTTCATGTAATATATCCCTCCTCCACATTGACTAGGGATTGTGACATAGGTTATTCCATGGTGTCTAGGTGTATGAGACACTTATATGATGCTTTACGACACTTAGGGTGAGGTACCTAGGTGTGCAAATTTTATGTGTAACAACAGGATACACAATGTAAAAGTAGGTTCTCCTTTGCTAATGGTATGGGTGTTGGATGATAATTTGGGGTATGAAAAGACACACACAGAAAACAACAACAAGAAATGCAATGAACCACTTCCTATGCGGAAACTAAGACCTAAGATAATATCTCAAGACATAGAGAAATATCCATTTGCAAATCATTCAACAGGTTGAAAAATAGTGGATATTCATTGAACAATAGGTGTATAGCAAGCTGCATAACCATAAAAAGATAAACTAAAACAATAGATGAAAGAATAAGGAAATGTACATTGCACACATCACAAAATCTACATTCAATATAAGAATCAACACATAACGATTTGAGTAGGAAACACAACTGTCATCAACATATATTCACCAGGTAGAAAACTTTACAATTAACTGAGCAGGTCCAACTTTTCTGCTGCTTCTACTTTCCTTCCAAAAAATTCCCACCCCTAAAACATTCAAAGACCCCATATTTAACAGAGTTTCATAGGTTCTCGTCCATAGGGAACTGAGACCTAAATTTAGGTATCTGTTCGTAGAACAAATTATTAACTTAAATAATACAATGGACTTAATCAACAAGAGTGGTTCTTATCACACACAGAACACCACTCTTATATCTAATCTAAGAAAATGATGGAATTATCAAGTGAAAACTCCTACTTCTTTGAGACAAAACTAATGGATGCACTGGAGGAAAATAATCCTTGGAGTGACAGAACAGATCTCTGTGTTGAGTAATGGAATGCATATGAGTTGTTGGAGGCCACTGGAGACAACTAGCAGCATGGGCAGATATCTGTGTGAGGAGGAGGTAGTCTTCCGAAGTGTTATAGAGCTAAGCTTCCTTGACCTGGGACTGTGACTTAACTCTCTGTCCATGTCTGAGCTTTTAGAGGCTAAGCGCACTCTGTTCCAACTATAACTTGTTCTTCTCTTCACTTTCTCTGTGATGAACTAGTTGTGAACAGGAAGACATGGAGGGGAGGGTCCAATAGGAAAAGTGACATGAGTGGAGGTGGATGACATGGATGAAGCTAACCTAGAGAGAGGAATAAAGAACGTGAGTGGAGGTCAGGTGTGGGTGATGTGGTGACCTAAAGTCATATAATTAGGTGACTTTGGGGGTGGCTAAGGGTGGTTTGGGTCCACACCACCTTTGGGCCTGAAATCCCCTCTAAGATTCCAAGTAGCTACCATGTGATACCATGGTTTCAATTTCGTCATGCTCAAGGGTTTTTAACACCTGAGAATGTTGTGGTACCGAAATGAACCCTGGCCATTGACATGGTTTGGCATGATCTGTGATCTGGGGCAGAAGGTTGATAGGTGACATGTAGGGAGTGAAGAGGTAGAGTGTGAGTGGGAGACATGTGTTGAGATAGGAGAGGGGTGGTGTATATGTGGGAGGTGATAGGC